>JAMLFT010005095.1:0-18193 GCA_026544285.1 Pachyrhizus erosus | reverse complement strand
TTTAATTTAAAAGTAAAGATATTGAAAAAATGATAGATATAAAAAGATAAAAGGTTAAGAAAAATCTTTATAACTATTCTAATTAATAAAATGATTTTTAAAATTTATTTTTGGAGAGTAAGAATGGGGGAAAGGATGAAATAATGTAAGAAAGAAAAGTAGTAGAAAATTAAAAAATAAAACAATTTAAGATGTTCTGATTTTTATTTGAAAAAGAAATGTAACTTCTGAAAACAAGTTTAGAAAATCACTCTTATGAAACGAGTTTTTTTCTCCTATTTTTAAAAACAAAAAATAGTTTCCAAGAAAGGAAAAAACCAAGTCTAAAGCCAAGAACTCCTATCCATGTTAACTAGCTTCTTCCTCCACTTGATGTAATCAAAATCTACAATGAAGATAGTTCATTCGGAAATCTCAATGCAAGGGTATTAAGATACACAACAAAGGTAAATATCTAAAAGAGATTTTCAACAATCCACACACATGTAAACTTATATCATACTTTAATTTAAAATTTTAAGACATTAAATTAATAAAAAATTTACTTATATAATATCTAAACTTTATTTTTTTTTATCTAATACGAGATTTTACATGTGTACTCTAACAGTTAACAGATGTTGTAGGCATCTCGTTCCTTCGTTTATAATTTTTTGTTTTTGCTGTTTCGTTACTTTCGTACCCAATAAAAAAAATAACTATTTAACATTTATTTAACATTTAAAAGAATGGACAGTGGTGATTACATCGGATAGAAAGGATGATTAGCGGTTTTATGTCATAGTTTTTGAATTGATAATATAAAAGTCCTTCTATAACAACATACATATTGAGTGATCCTTTGGAGGAATTGATTCGTGTGTGATCGTTGGAGAAATAATGCCGGAAATTGTATGGTGAGAATGCATTCATATATAAGCTTGTGAAAGCAGTTTATAACTTAAGTTACTAAAATAGCTTACTAAACACACTTGAAGAGTGGAATCGGATTGAGCCAAGTAAAGCAGAAGAATGCTTTTATGGTGGCATATTCTTATTGGCAGAGGTAGCCGGTAGTTGTTTAGGAATTCGATGTCTATTGCTCTGTTTTTAGGCTCATTTTAGTTGGAAATTATTATTATAATGTTTTTTGTAATTATGTAACGTATTTATATAGGACGAGTAGGATGGAAAAGAAAGAAGTTGTATTAACGATAATTTCCACATTGTAGGTGTTGCGCTTGATGAATGTTGCTGAAATTCGTTTAGTATAGAGACACATGCCTATACTTGGTGGCAATTATCTTTAGTATCTGGAATATTCTTTGCTTCCAAAACAATCCACAGCAGCAGTTGAGGAACTGGGTAGTTGGTAGGAAAGTGCATGTTGTGCTTGTTTGAGCCACAATAAATGAGTCTTGTATGCTTCAACTGAGGTTATGGTTTTTTATGTAAGTTGTTCTTGCTTTCTTTCTAGATGCTGTAGGCCTCAAAGGTAGTTAGACACGGACGGACGCATGGTCGCTTGAGTTGCAACTATCCAACAAGTTGAACTTGTATTACATTTTTGTTCGTGGTGTGACATTTCAGTGGCTTTTTTCTCTCTTATTTATTAAAATATTGTATCAATAAGATATCTCAAATCCAATTTTTTGTAAGCATATCACAAGTCTTGAAGAAAAGTTACAAGGATACCTTATCAATTAAGGGTTTTATTATTTCATATCCTTTTCTTCTAGAAAATTTGTTCTCCAATTTCCTTTGCTTGTCCTTGTCGGGAAAAGTACGCTGCTATAGTTAAATCCAACTAGCATGCACTTATTTTAGAATTTGCATATTATTTTGCAGTCTCTCTCTCTTTTTTTTTATCACATAGATGGAAAAGATTAATGTGAGTCACAAAACCTACCAACTTCTAAATATATCACGCAACTATATATTCAGAATTCAAACATAAAATTACTGATCAAGGTAGAACTATTTCACCGTAGTTAATCTACACAGCCTCTTCCAGAGGTCTTATGTATTGGTGGTTAGACTTGCAGATATATTCTGAGTCAGCTTAAAACTTTACATTATGGAGTTATTGCTCATACAGATACGGCCCGTAAAATTTGTGAAGAGGAATCAGTCTGCCACGTTCTCTTTGAGTGCTTGGGGTCTTATCAAAACTGTATGGAGTCTTAGAAATCACACCAATTAATAATGACAAACATGCCTAGGGAGCACGCATTTTCAACAATTTTGAAGTCTACTCATTGGCAATAGGAACAAAAAGGACTTGATTTGTACTGATATTCGTAATCTGGCTTACTTCAACGAGGTCTATGTGGTGTGCACCGAACAAGTCAATTTCACTAAAAAGAAAAGAAGTCATGGATCGAATTAAAATATTTAATTAAGATCATGGACTTGGATAGGAGCTAGAAGCATGTCATTTCACTATCCTAATAGTTTACGTCATTTCACTGTCCTAATAATCTAGCGTGGAATGTAATTTTTCTTTTTGAAAAACAGATGAGAAGATTGTACATGTTTGAATTAAATTTTTTAAAATTTAAGTTTAAGTGAAATTTAACTTTGTAAATCAAATTTGAAAAATAATTCAAGTCATGTTAATTTCTATAAAACTGATTTTTTTAGCAAAAGTTTGACGTACAAATGCATTTTTTAGGATAACACTATCGGTCTTGTGTTAATATTAATCTTAATGCTCAGTGAAGAACAGATGACACGTTAGTGTATGTTTAGATTGAGGTTTTTAAATTTAAGTTAAATTTAACATTATACATTAAATTTACAAAAATAATTTAAATTATGGTAATTTTTACAAAACTGAGTGTTCAGACAAAACTTTGATGTGCTAATCTATTTTTGAGGATAACTCTGTTGGTCCTGTGCTAATATTAATCTTAATGCTCACTGAAGTTCTGTGTGTGTGTGTGTGTTGTGGTTCTGTTCTTATATTTTTGCTTCAAGCTATTATGTGTCAAGATGTTATCCTCACGTGTTGGTGTTTTGCTTAAGCTATTATCTGTTCAGTTTATAATGTCATCGTTGCCCGTTGGTTTACGTAAATGGCGAATATTTCAAGAAAAATGGAAAACACTTATATTTACCCGGCCCGGGCAAAGGAGAGAGAAATAAGAAAGAAAACAAAATTGTGAACTTTTAAAAAGAAAATAAATAATAAATGATATAAGAAAAGTGAGATAAAAAGAAAATAAAATGTAAATGAGAAAAAAAAAAGTGAATGTATGTTTATTTATAATCGGAGATACTTAATTTGTTGATCCACCAAAATCTGACTCTTTTAAATGAAAGGAAGATAAAATAATTAATTTAACTGTTCAAAAACAGTTAATGTTTTTTAAGTCTTATATTTATGATTTGTTATTTTTTTTTTGGTAGAGTTGATTTCTTTTGTATAGATTATTTATGATTGGTATATGGATTTGAACATTTCTTGTTCTCGTAATGTTAATACATCTTTAATTTGCTGATAGAAAAACTGCTCTGATTTTGAATTAAAAAATTGTCCCATTAATAAAAATAAGAGAAATTAAATTTATAAAATAAATGAGTATAATTTTTTTAGAGCAAATAGTATGTGTGTGAGTATAAATAATTTTTATAGTATCAATTTAATTAAAAATTTGTATTTACGTTAATTTTATTTATTTTTATAATAATTATTTTGAAGGTTATATATATTTATTGACGTTAAAATTAATTAGTAAATAAAAAAGAATCGATCAAGAATAGTCGACAGAACAACTGCTACTACTAGCCAATAGGAGCGAAAACAAAAATTCAAAACAGTTAATCCCATAATCAGTTGTATAACTGTCTAAGGAAGCAGAGATTGGTCATAAATAGATGAAAACATGCAATCCACAATTTCCTAGAAAATAGAAAGAATTGTGGATTTAGGGAGCAATCATAAGTTGTAAGTAAAACTAGGCAAATGAATTCGGATTCGCATCCTCTTAACCCGTATGATATGAGTTTTATTTTTTAAAATTGTGAATTTTTTTAGTCTGATCCATTTAATTCACGGGTTAAATAAACTTGTTTGCAGTTCTATGCGGGTTTTTTATACTTAAGTTAAAATTAATAAAAATAAATAAAACATGAGTGTAGTTAAATGTAAGTGTATGTGTTTAATAAAAATAAAAATAAAAAATTAAGTATTTTTTATATAGTTAATAACGATGATATAATATTTTAATTTAGTATTAATTAAGTAAAGATATTATAATTTATTTTTAGATTAAAAATGTTAAATTTTATATTTTTAAAATTTATTTTATTTTCTGATTACTTGTCTATCCATTTAACCCAAGACTAAGCAGTGGGGTTGTGAACTTGTTAACATAAAATTCATTAAAATTGTGGACTTCAGATGATGAGTTTTACGAGCGAGTTTATCCGATTACTTGACTCTGAGTATAACCGTTGATATCATTATAAATTGAAAGAAGAATAATGTAGTCAGAATCCACAACCATCACCAATCTAATATTATTTTTCTTTTGTCCAAATTTATAACTTTTTTTTATCGTTTTTATTTATCTTTTCTTTGTTTTTTATATTCATCTATTTACAACTATATTTTACGGGGTTTTATTTATCTTTTTAAGCACTTTACATACAATCATTTACAACATTTCTTTACTGTAATTTCTTTTAGGTGTAGCTTTAACATAAAACCTCATACCTAGAATTGTTAAAAAAACTCAATCAAAGAATAAAGTCTCTTCCTTACGTTAGTAACTTAATATGAGAATCATTGGTGTTAGTCAACTCTAGGGTTTATCGCATTTCACACCAATAATATCTAATATGATTTTTGTTTATTTTTCTTAGAAAAAAAAAATAGAAAAAAAGAAAAGACAGAAATGTGAAATAAGATTGATGATATAAAAAATAATATTATAAAAATATTGTATGAAATAATATAACTCCAAATTTAATAATTAAATACGTTTATGTTATATATTATTAATTTTAAATTAGGAAACAGTGATCAATAATAAAAATGAGAACCTGTGATCTCAATCTTGACAGAACCTATAAAATTCCAAACAATCCATTAATCTAAAGGTAAAAACCAAAAAAAAAAGTCATAAAATACACAAATTTATGATGTTCAATACACAAGCTTGCATCCACGCATTCATACAAATTAACAAAATAAAATAATTAATAAATCCTACAGTCTTTTAATTAGTACCATGATTATTTTCACTGTATGAACGTTCTCACCACCTTCACCATTTGATCAACCAAGGAATAAGTAGGAGAAACAGTGCCATCATTCCCCGCCAACACCCTGTACTTATCCTTCCTCGTGAAGTTGGTGCACTCAAACCCTAGCGTAGCCGCCAGTATCCTCTGCACGTAGTTAGCCACATCATGTGGACTCTTCCCCGAAGAACACGTGGCTTCAACCGGCAACTGGTTAAGAAAAGTAACCTCGTACACCGGTCGAGGGTTCATGAAGAAGAAAATGGGATCCAAACCCTTCCAACCCCTCGCAGTTGTTGCATGGAAGAACCCTACCCTGTAGTTCATGGCCACCGGCACTATCCGGTCAGTTAGTTCAGCGAATAAGGCACTGAACCTTAAAAGGAAAGGCTCACGGCATGTTGTTCCTTCGGGGCATACTACTAAGTCACCTTTGGATAACTCGCGTTTGATTTTCTCAGCGTCTATGTCACGTGTTCTTGTGAGTCTCACGGTGGGGATGGGGGAGAGGATCTCCGATAGCCGCGAGATGGAGTATGTGACGGCGGGGATTCTGCGGCGGAGGACGGAGGAGAGGACGACGGGGTCCATTAGGGTGCGGTGGGTGCAGACGAAGAGGACGCCGGGGTTTCCGCCGGAGGGAGGAAGGGGGGGTTTGCCCTTTACGATGACCTTGCCACCGAATAACCTTGACATGTAGGGAATGGCCCAGAACGGTAGAATAGAGCCCATGGCGATGCGGATTATGGCGAGTATGATGCCCACCGGAATCCATAGGAGGATTAGTAAGGAGGTGGATGGAGTCGGCCGCTTCACCAGGCGCCCGTCGTGGAAGATCACCGGAACTGGCCGGAGTAACTGGTGGTGGCGATTTTGGTTTGCCAAATTTGGTGGATGTAATTGATCCTGCATGTTACGGAGGAAAACTTTTATTTTAAAAAAATATTGGACACTTTATATGTTATTTTACACCTAAAAATATAAAAGAACAACGAAGAAAAATAAAAGTATGGTAAATAATATGATATAAAAAAAATATTATAAAATATTTATAATTAAATGATGTTCAAATATTTTTATTTTTATTATTTATGACACTTAATATATATGTAGTTATTTTCTTAATTAAATTTCCATGTGGTATAAAAAATATTATAATTTCAATCAATCAAACATAAATTAGTTTGTGATTCAACGATGGTATAAAAAATTTTCATATTATGACTGCATAGACTGTGCACTTTTTTTATTTAAATTTTTATTTCACAAATAAAAAATATCAAATTAAGAGTATTGACCACCAAACGGCAAATATCTTAAAAGTACTAAAATTTAGCCGATGAGATAGACGAAAGGTCATTTTTTATTGTCCCAATCTAAAATTAAATAACCTAATTGATTGGACATGAAAAGGAATATGAGTAGTTTGCATAAAATCGTGTATTGTTTTTCCAAGATAGCAAAACAAAAGTAAAGTAAATTGGTTTTTAGTTTCAGTTTTCATTTGTGTTTAGCTTGATGTAGTAGTACTAGGCCTTACCATAACCAAAGTGGGTGCTTCATTGTTGAAAAGATTGGCAACCCTTTCAGAAATGGTATTGTTTGAGTCAGCATGGACAAAACCCGTGGCGAAGCCAAACCTATTGAAGGAGAGTTCGGTCCCAATGACATCATCTGCACGTAGATGCGCCTTCACGAACCTCTCCACCATTATTTTTGGCGTCTTCGTGACCACAACCCTCTTATCGTAGGAGCTGAACACCTTCCACGTGTCCATGTCAAGATCATCCATGTAGAACTTTGGCAAAACTGCCCTTGCCACCGATTCAATCTCGGACTTGGGAACCCCAGTCACAGCCACAAATATCATCAACTTGAGAGATGCATCATTCATGCCAAGCATGTGAAGGACCCGAATCACGGGCCATAGAACTAATAACAAAGCAAAGCGAACCAAACCCGATGTTTCAAACGCTACCAACATGAAGTAGGAGAACGCATCCGAGTTCTTCAGAAGCGTGCCTTCTAGCTCAGAGACCACAGACTCCATACTTGGGACTATTCACGAGATTTAGTCTCTTTCTACTTCTACAATTGATGTTTTTGATGTAATTGTCTTTGGTTTCTGAATTTTTGAGTTTCAATGTTTCACTTTATAAAATGAATTGGATTTTATGGTTATGACTAAGGAAATGGGCTTTAATTTATTTGACTAGTCTCCAACACAAGGCAGTTTAGCGGTTTTACAACTACCTTCTCTCCACTTGGCCTTTTCTTTACTTTCTCTCTCTTTGTGTTTTGGTGGATATATCCGCGAAGAATAGAGGATTAGAAGCCACGTTTATAGGCAAAGATTGATAACTTAACCCCAACAAATTAAAACGTACTGTTGGTAGCCGGCTACTTTTCGTGTTCCGACTATAAATTATTTAATTATTCTTACCTATCATTTAATTTATAGTCATAGATCAATTATAATTTCATATGTAACTAAATATTATTAATTATTTTTTAAAATTTTTAAAATTTAAATACATATCATATTATGATTGGTTGAAATTATGAATACATGATAATTCTAAATCATTTAATAATTTCTTATCTTCGGACACCGAATTAATTAAAATTGGAACGTCTTTTACGAGTATTTTTAGGTCACTTACCATTATTAAAAATAAAGCATACGTATCTTTTTTACCAGCATTTTTGTTCGATAAGAAAAAATATACGACTGTTGACTATTGTCCAGACAGTACGAGATAAAATTGATGTAGTTCATAATAAAATATTACAAATTGTCTGTAATAAGCAGTAGCCATATATATTCTTGACGTATTGAAGCGTGTATGTGATGTAAAATTGAAGCTTTTACGAAAAGGACCTCTAAATAATACTTTTAGTCTTAAATAATTAATACTACTACTAATCATTGATGTAATCATAAAAAAAATTAACGATGTGTCATTTATTAATTATTAGTTTTTATTGCTGTAAACAATCATTTAAATTTGACATAAAAACATGTATATTTTATATGATAATATTCGCAACAGTTGAAGTGATTACAATTAAACTTGATTAACAAAGTAAAACGACAGGATTAAAGAATCTAACAGACAGTCCGCGCAGCATTCAATTATTTTATGAGTAATATTATTTTTACGTAAATTTCTCCCAAGAAAATTATACAATAAAGAGAGAAATATAATGAAAATATTAGAAAAAGTTTTGTTAAATAGCAATACATGAGGCAATAATCAATTAAATGAGATAATAATTAATAATCAATTGCGTTGATCTTATTTTGAACTAGGCGTTCAGTTGAACATAAGTAATAATGAATTACAAACAATTACAAAATTTAAAAATAACACAATAACAAACTTCATCTCTAATGCCTCTTACTTTCTATGAAGGAATATTTCTTATAAGCCAAAAAAAAAAGTGTGGAAACTATGAAGTAAGAGATCATTATAGGTCTTCTTTATTTCAAGTACAAAAGTAGTTCAAGAAGCTTCCATTTATTTGTATATCACATGTTAAGACGATATTTTTTTCTTACTATAATTATGTTTATTGTTTTGAGATTGGGGTTTTTTCATTGTCGATTATGTGTTGTACAATTGTTTTAAGTTCTTTTTAATGAGATTTTAAAAAGGATTAATAGCATTCTGTTGTTAATTGGAGAAGAATGATTAATAGCATAAAATGACTAATGGTGAATGGAGAGTGAATTGAGGTGTCTAGTAAGGTAAAGAAGGAAGTAAAGGATTTTTTCTAAAAAGAAAATTTGGGATGGACAATTATATACAAGTACTGTTGGATGAAGTTAGATTCAATATTATCGAGGAAGAGAAAAATCATAATCTTATAGATTCTTTTTTAGAGAAAGAGATAAAATAAGTTGTGTGGGACTGTGATGAGAATAACAGTCTAGATTCTCATGGATCTTTTAATTCATGAAATCCTCTTGGCTGGTGGTAAAAGATGATATTCTTAGAGTTGTTGTTGATTTTCATAGTAATAACTGCTTACCAAGAGGATCAAATGCTTCTTTCCTTACTCTGATTCCCAATAAGGACAATCCTTAAGGACTTTGGGAGTTTAGACCAATTTCACTAATTGGGTGTTTATATAAGATTATTGCCAAGAGATTAAGGAAGGTAATTAATATAATTATGGATGAGAGACAATCAACATTCATAGCAGATAGAAACATGTTGGATGGAGTTTTGATAACAAATGAAGTTGTGCATAAAGCTAAATAGAAGAAGAAGTCGCGTGTTATTTTTAAAGTTGATTTTGAAAAAGCTTATGACTCACTTAGGTGAAATTTTCTTGCTTATATGTTACATAAACTAGGATTCTTTAAAACTTGGATGAGATGGATGAGGAGTTGTCTTCAATCATCAACCATGTTTGTTCTTGTTAATGATAGTCCAACATATGAGTTTGATGTTTGTAAAGGACATAGACAAAGGGATCCAATTGCCCCATTTCTTTTCCTTTTGATAGCGGAAGTATCGGTAGGAATGGTTAAGAAACTTGAAGTTAAAGGATTAATATCAAAAATGGGTGTTAGGCATAAAGATATCACGGTGGCTTTGCTACAATTTGCATATGACACTGTTTTCTTTTGTAGGCCTTCGATGAAGGACATTATCACTTTAAAGGCCATCTTTAGAAGCTTTGAACTAGCAAGCTAGCATAAATTCAAATGTAGCATGTTTAGGTTCTCTAAGCAACATCATAGGACCATGAACTTTCCTTTTATGTACTTGGAACTTCCTATAGAGGTGAATGCAAAGAATATTAGCACTCAACAATTGGTGATAGATAAAATGAGAAAAAAGCTATTACTTTGGAAAATAAAACATCTATCATTCGGTGTAAGGATATGCTCAATAAAGTCAGTATTATCCTTTATACCACTATACTTTTTATCTTTCTTTAGGATTCCAAAGAAATTTATTAACATTTTAAATAAATTGTAAAAAAAACTTCTTATAAAGGAAAGAGGCGTGAAAAATAAATTGAGACAGGTAAGGTCGGAAATAGTGTTCACCACAAGAAAATGGTGGATTTAGCATTAAAACATTGAGATTTTTAACAAGATTCTAGTAAGGAAGTTCTATGGAGGATTTTTTTGAAAAAACATAGCTTATGGATTAGAATTTTGAAAGCAAAATATGAGGATATAGAGAACTTTAGACCTTACAATAAGAGTTACTTTAACACTAGTTCATAGTGGCGGAGTGATGTTTTGAGGTTGTCAAACATAATCGGGGAAGGAATAGGTTGTTTCCAAAACAATGTGGAGAAAGGGTAAAGAGAAGGAAGGGACATAAGCTTTTGGAATGATTTTTGGACTGGGGAAGAACCATTAAGTATAAAGTTTAACGGACTATATCTTAATTCTCAACAAAAAGATTGTAAGGTGGCAAAAGTAGGGGAATGATGTCAAGATACTTAGAGGTGAAAGTTCACACGGAGAAGGCCTTGGTTTATATGGGAAAGTGATATGGTATAATCATTTTGGAAACAAATTGAATCAATATGACCAACAAAAAATAAGGACAAATGGTTTTGGAAAAGTGAATTTGGAAATAGTTATATTGTAAAAGTGGTTTACGATTTGTTGCATAAATATGGTGATCTTTTAAATGTAATTTTTTTCAATCAATTATGGAGAATCCTAATACCTTTGAAAGTCAAAAGACTAGTCTAGAGACTTGTTTTGAGTAAAATTCAAATAAAAGATAATTTACTTTAGAGGAATATTTTAGCAAGTGTCATGGATGTAAATTGTGGTCTATGTTAAGGTGCTACCATGTGACTAGAAAAATCATTTTTGGCAACGTAAGGAGAACCTTAACGGTAAAAGATGATGAAGGCTTGATGGGTAGTCTATATGGTAGGCATTTGGTTAATATGGAAGTTTATAAATGACATCATATTTAGATAAGGCAAATGTAGTGTGGAGGAATTACTTGATCTAATAAAATATATGGTATAGGGTTGGTTAAAAGCAAAGTTTAAAGGATTTGAAAGATCCTCCTATGATTGGAAGATGCAACCTTTCATTTGCTTGAAATAATTGAGATGATCCATTATTCTTTGGGTTTGCTAGTATCCAATTTTAATTCTATGTGGTGATTATACCATAGGTTAATGAGGAAGGACATTGGATTTATTTAAAATATGACTCTTATGCAAGTTTCATCATTTGGAGGTACGAAGGTTGCATTAGTTGATGTGATGTATTTTAAGAAATGTTGGAGATGCACAAATGCTTCTAGATTGGCTATATTAGTTTATGTGAGTGTACTTTAAGGAATTTTGGAGATACACAAATGCTTCTGGATTGATGTCCTGTGGCAAGAGTATGGTTTAATTTCATTGTGAGCATATATGGATTTTGTGGGGAATACTAAAGGAAATGACTAGCCTATTTAAAGTTAGTATTTTGTATTGCACATGTGATTTGGAAGTTTAATATTGGTAAATCAGATTTTTGTTGATAATGAAGGATACACTATATTTATGATACCTCCTAAATATAGTTTAACCATGATATATTTGTTTGTAGGTGAAAAATCTCTTATTGTGAATTTCTTAGATATCACTTATACCCATATTTAATAAAATTTTTATTTTGTCAATTAAAAAATGGGGTTTGAAAAAAGTTTTTATAAATGGTAGTGTTGATTTGTTTGTTGAGTTTTTTTTTTTTTTTTATGAATTCAACAAATTAGTGAAATATCTCAAAAAGTTTTGTTAAGAACTAAAATTGATTACAATAGTGGTATTTCTTAACTAATTTTTACTTTTGACTTTGGATTTTTTTTTTATTTCTATGTGATCATATAGGATCATATATGTTGTGTTTAATTTGCATTGAATATGCTCTTTACATCTCAATTATCTAATTAAATTGTTATTATAAGATTTCAAGAAACATCAAAATTTGAAGTTGTGTTTAAAAACTTCAATCCATTATCTTCTCAAATTCCTTGTCATTTGTCTGACAAGAAAGTCCATAATGAAGTCTTTAATTATGTTACTTAGACATCATGATCTACTATCAACCACATTAAGAGCATGATGAAAATTCTTTCTTAAGTTTTTGTTTCACCAATTACTAATAAAATTCATATCCACAATTAATTATCTTCACTAAAACGTTAGTACATCAAGCTAAATACAAATGTCTTGGTAACACATGCAAAAATAAATATAGAGGATTAATCCAACATAAGAAAGAACAATGACTCAATTTTTTTTTAGTTTCTATCACATATCAACATTTAAATTGACTTTGCAACCATCATTTGTGAATAAAGACATGTAATAATATAATTTGTAAATATGACTTGAAAATGACAATTTAAATTATATTTCAAGGAGTTCAAAAGTTTCATCATAATGTTTTTTTTCTTTTGATCATATAAAGACATTCATTTCAAGATCTTAGCAACTTCTTTTCCAAAATGTCTACCAAAAATGAAATACACGTGTTGATTAGATGATTAATAGTGATGTTTTCTTTAATCATGAGTTCTTGACTTCTTATATTTATCCTTATACTCTTATATTATTAGCATTATTAAATGTAATGAGTGTAATTTATAAAAAAATCCTAATTTTTGTTTATAGTTTATCATAAGTCCTAATTTGTGTTTATATTGTTTTAATTGAAATTCTTAATATAATCATTATTTACTAGTACAAAAAAAATTATATCACTAGATCTATATTTGTGGTTAAACAACCAACGTAAAAAGAAATTTAGTGTCATTTTTGTGATTTAGTAAACATTTTTATATCAATTATATCTTTAACCAATGTAAAAACTTCTTATGCATCAGTTAAATGTTTAACCCATGTAAAAAAGTTGTAAAACCCTTTTATTGTAGTTTTTGCACTTTCTCTGTTTATTTTGTACATCATTTGTTGAGTGAATTTGTTCTTTTTTTTTTCTATATTTCTTCACAAATTTTAGAAATAGGTGCAAAGCATATTTTGATATAAAAAAAAGCGTTTTTCTCTAAAGGCCACAAAGCAAGTGCAAGTTTTAGTCTATTAAGCATCAAAAATTGGATTTTGCCAAAAAAAAACATTACTAACAACTAAAGGAACGGAACCTATAATGATGTCATGTGCTAGTGTGACAGTGTGTATGTCAACACTATTGTAACCTTGCACACAACATGTTGATGCCATGCTTCTATGACATGTTGATATCACTAATGAAGTCAACATTACCAATGGTGACAATACTCAATGAATACAAGTAAAGGTATTTATGACATAGTTTGATTTAGTTTTTAATAGAAAAAAAGTGTTTTGAACAAGACTGAGAATAAAATGCAGTTTGGTTTAAAAAAAATATTACATTCAAACCAAATCAAACCAACTTTTTGTAATTTGGTTTGATTTGATGATTTTTATTTTTAATTTATTAAAAAATTATATTTAATAACTAAACTTACATCATTATTATGCTATATTATTTTAAAAATTAATATTTTTTTCTCTCTATGTAGAATATTATAGTTAAAAAATAATATTTTTATATTAATATTTAACATTATTTTTTAACAATATGTGTATACTCTTTTGTAGCATATAAAAAGTAAATAATACATTTCAATTGAAAAAAAAATAAAGTTATATATTAATTAAATATTTATTATTAATAGAATAATAAAAATAACATATTACAAGTATCTTATGAAAAGAATTAAATTACAAATCATATATTACAACTATTAAAAGTTTAAAATAGTATTATGTAATGCTCAATATTTATTATGTAAAATTAATATTAATATAATATGCACTTTGATTTCGATTGGTTCAATTTTAAAAATATTATTCAAAATCCAAACTGAATTGATCAATTATGCAAAATAACTATGAGATTCAAATCATTTAAAAAAAATTGACTTTTTATATCGACAAGATGTACATCAATTATAAAATCAAAGTAAAATCTCAAAATAATAGATAGAAAATATATTATGTGTACCAAAAAATACTTATATATAACTTTTAATCTTTTATATTATAAATTTGATTTTAAAGAGAAATTTATATTTAATTATTATATTAAAAATAATGAGTGAGAATGAGAAATAATTTTTTAAAATAATTTAACTCATTTTTTTATCCTTTATATTTAGCAATAATAGTTAAAAGTCATTACATAAAAGAATTACAATTTTTTAATGTTGTAGTTATTACAAATTTTCATACGTACCGTAAATTATAACTGGTTTGTTAAAGTTTGCAAATTTTTAAGAAATGATGTCGCGACAACAAATGAAATTTCCATGCAAACAGTAATTGAATAATATTCATTATATTTTGTCCCGCTTCTATGGTTAAGTAACCAATAATTAACTTACGAAAAACACTTGCTTTAACTTGTTTCCTTGGATATAATTTAATCAAATTAATCTATAGTAAAGTGTCCATGACTTTATATATTTCACGTCGCATGGCATTTGATCTGTGAAAGGTCATCGTGAAGTTATGGCACATCATTTTCCAAACTGCGTCGCTAACTGCAATGTATGCACCCATTGAAATACAAAGGATCACAATGTATCCATGCCGAATGACATCCTTTAATCTATGTAGCATATCTCATCCATTAAGATAAGGCATTATTATTACTGTTATCAACGCAAATAAAATATTAAATGTTAAAATTGTCTCTTTTAACATAAGTTATTCAATAAAATTTAATTAAAAATATAAATATTATGGATATATCTTATTATTATGAATTATTTTAAAATTTCTTGTGTTAATATATCTGTGTGTGTAAAGTTATATTAAGAAAAGTTAACTTAATATTAAGCCATTAGTATATCTTTATTATTTCAGAGAATATATTTTTAGTTCATTGTCTTCTTTTTGTGATTGGGAACTGAATTTGCTAACTTTCATCAGGCAAAGTATGTTTACCTTAACTTTGATCACAAAAATTTGCAGCAGGTGAAAATTTCAAAATTCGCAACATCAGCGCTAAAAAAATATGATGAGTGGTGACATGACACAGTATTCATTACAAGAGTAGTTTTCTTTCTTCATTGTCCTTTTATTATGAAATTCAATAGATGTAGATGCGATGTAACATCCAACCGCATGGTTTACCTGTTGTCATTTCCCAGTTTCTACTCCATATCCCTGTGTTCCTATAGTTCTCTTGAAAATTTGATGTTTCAAATCAAAACCCACAATTATTAATAAATAAAACTTACATGCAGTTTTTTTAGATGTTTTTTATATTATTCTTTAATCAAAAATAAAAAAAGTTACATTAAATATTATATATGTTACTGAAATGAAATTCTAATTATGATTGAACAACTTAACTAAAAACACTTAAAAAAAAAATTACATCTTACTTATCTGCATTGTTAATCTACACGCTTTAAAAAATTACATCGAAGTTGTCTTCATAATAGTCTTGTTGCTTTTCTATAATTGTTTCCAACAATAAGTTGAACCTTCAAGATTCAAATTAATAAAGTTCTCTGCTTCTTCCCAATTAACCCAACTTCTCTTGTAGGAGGTGGGAAGGAGCTAGAAAATCGTGCCTGTAGATTATGTTTTCTAAAATAAAAATTGTGTCAGAGAATCATGATGTGCTTTAATTTTTAATATTATTAATACCTTATTCGAAAAACATTAGCCTCCCATTTGAGGAAATATTTGTTGTATGAAAACAATGTGTGTGTATATGTTTAATTATTTTAAACTAAAAATATTTTAATCTTTTAAAATGACATTTAATTAAAAGTGAAAAATGTCTAACTTTTATAGTAAAATACGTTTGAATAAGGGATTCAATTAAATACTACTTTAAATAAAGTTTTATCAAAAAGTGTTTATTTCTTTTCATAATTGTGAAGTTTAATGAAATCAGTAAAAATTTCGTAAAAATAGTTTGTAAGACAAATAAATTTATTCGAATATAAGAAGTACTCCAACTCATAATAAAATAACCATAATTACAATAATTAAAATCTTCCACATTAGAAATGTCTCCTTAAGTTAAGATACTGCATTGAGACAAACCCAATCACAAGTTATACCCTCCTAGTATAGAATTCAATAAAGAAATTGCATAGGGATAACAGTTAGTAAATAAAAAACAAGCACGTGAAACTTTTGATTTAATCCATCATCATCTTCTATCTAGCTTTAATTTATAATTTTAAGAATGGTTTTTTTTTTGTATAAAACATATCTAAATAAGTTAAAAATTATAAAACTCACTTTCATAAATTCAAGTAAATTCTTTCAAATATCTTCTAATTTTTTTTTTCTAAATTAACTTGCGTTTAAGACAAAAAAAAAAAAAACTGTGTTTGACAAAAATTAGAAAAAGTTATTTAATAGACTTCAAATTTGACAATATGCCAATGGTTAACAAAAGTCAAAGTGGGTAGGAAATATGTATGTTGCTGCTCAGAATGGCTTAAGCCAAAATAAGAAGTTTGGTGTCACCTTTTTATCACAACTTGGTAAAACAAAAGAAATGAAAGTAGGGTTAGAAAATATATCCATTACCTCTCTCTTGTAAACAAGTAGGGTTCCTCAACTCCTACGTGACCTAGAACTACAATTTGTTTGTGTTTAATATATCAACATTCCGAAAAGAATGTACAGATTTATGTTATTTTACAATCCATTATTGTCATCACTGTGGAAAACTTGATCTCCCAGTTAGGTAAGGTTGGTAAGAAATTGAAATCTAAGGTCGTTTTGTATTTTAACAAAGAAAACTTTTTTAGTATTTCTTTCTTTTGGTGCAAAATAGACCACCAACAGATATGTTGTATGCGCTTTCAAGCTGCATTCTGTTGCTACAAAATTTTTAGCACGAGGACCAAAATTTTAAATTTGAGTAAATTATAGTATTACTTATGTATTTTATATGAATTATATTTAATATTATTTTTTTATTTATGCACTATTTTTTTAATATTTAAAATATTATACTTACATCTTTTTATATATTGTACTAATTTTTTTTTAAAATTTAAAAATTATTACTGACATTTTTATATATATTACATGGATATCCGATACAAAAGAAGTCAATGTAAACTATAAAAAAAAAAAAAATAAATGTATGATTCAAAAAGTCTTAGAAAATATTCTTGTAATATGCTCTTTAAATTACAGCTAAATTCGTTTTGTTGGTTGGTTTGTGTTGTGTGCTTTGTTGTATAAGTATTTCAAAATCCCTGGTAGCTAATTCCATGCATATCCACAATCTCGAAACTGAACGCAATTGCATTCAAGGGGTTTCTGTGGTTGACTTGCCTATGCTAAACTAAATATGTTAACATTTGTTGAGCAAGTGTTTAATCTTGATCTACAATTATCATTATGTTAATTTCAATTTTTTTTAGTTTGCTTAATTGTTTATTGTGGGAGATAAATATGTGTGTCCAGAATCTAACCTATCGTATGGTCATTTTAGTTATAATAAAATACTGTCCTTTGTTTCATTGTCATATTTATTGTTCAATTAAATAGTTAAGGCTAAATATATAATTTAGTACATATACATGTGATTCATTTTTAATTTAGTCCAATACATAAAATTTATTAAGACTAAATTAAAAATATATTGTACATATAAATATTAAATTAAAAATATTATATATATATATGATAATCAAATTAAAAATGTGTAAAATAATTAACAATTAATATATAATAAAAGAAACAAAATAAATAATGTTTTTATAAATAAGAATCAATTTAATAAATTTTTAAGTATAAAAATTTAACAAAAATCCGTAATATGTAAGGATTAAATTATATGTTTAACGAATAGTTAATTTAATAATTTTTTTATTAATATTAGAGACTTTTTTTATCATGATAATGAAAGATAAATATTTTATAATTTTATTATAAAAATTAGATCGGAAGA
>JAMLFT010005094.1:0-18194 GCA_026544285.1 Pachyrhizus erosus | reverse complement strand
TATTTGAAAATTTTAAAAAATAAAAATGTTAAATAAAATAAATATAATAAAATTCAATATGTTTAAATTCATTTCTTATATTTTATACAATTCAAATAATAATAGTTAAAATCATTTTATTTCATCTCATTTTCTTCTTCTTCTTTTTCCCAATCTCTAAGCACATAACTTTAAGCTATTTAGATCGAATTTAAATTTAAATTGTTCCAATCTAATTTCGTCATATAATGTTTTCAAACTAATTAACTTATAATTTATAACATTTTTAAATTTTATGAGTTAAATATATATAACATTTAAATATTTAGATTTTATAAATTGTCTTGTTCTAACTTGATTACAGTGTGTTTAAAAATAATTATTTTCAAATAAAAAAATATTATCGAATAAAATTGTTTGCAAGTTAGGTTATATGACATAATCTTCTAAGTAAATTTTTACTGATAATTTCACCATGTTGTTGGTACTCTTTCTGATAATATTACAAGTGCTTTTCCATTTTACCACTTTTAAAAAATACTATATTTTATTAATAAAAGCTGTAATTATTTCTAGTACAGTATGAAGGAAAAGACAAAAAGCAAGCTATTAGTGTTAATATTTAAGTATGTTTCATAACTTATATTATAATTTTTTTATTATAATATTAATAAAGGAAATAAACTTTTATGATAAATTATATTTTGGAACTTGTAATTAAAAGTTAACATTTTATTTTTGGGTTTATTAACTTTGTTCTCTCATTTTGTATAGATTGTCATTTTTAGTCATTCATAATTTTTTTTATTAATTTTAATTCTTCAAATATTTTTTTCATTTTTAGTTTCTTAAAAAAAATATTATACTTTTAGTCACTTAACAAAAATTGTTCCATTTTTAATTCTTAAAAAAGTATACATCAGGGATAAAAAAAACAAAAACAAATAAAAGAAAAAGACTCAGAATGAATTAAAATTTATGAAAGACTTTAACAAAAACTCACAAAAGAAGAGAAACTAATAATATAATAGATCCTTTATCTTTTAGTTAGCTATTATTGGTTTATTTTATCTCTAATAATTGATTTTTTTAAATATAATAACAACTATTATAATTTTAAAGTATTTTTTTAAAATGATTTAGATAAAATATATTTTCTTAAAATTACTTTTTACTTATTATATTCAAAGATAAAAATTTACTTTATATTGGATGTAGAAGAAGAGTACTTAGGTGATGACAATTGTTTGTCCAGGGTATTGAACTTGTGTAATAGATTAATTATAATAACAGATAAGTAATCAAGAGTCTTTTCTCATAAAAAAAAAAAAGATCAAATATCATAAAAAGACGATTAATGAACAGTTAATGGTATTATTATTGTTAAAGAAATGGTCATATACATAGTAATATAGGTTGTCGAACCTTAATTAGACAGCCTGAGAGTCACACAAAGGAAATAATGATAATAATTAATTATTGAGATATTTTCTTTACCATTAATCTAAACTTGCATTTAATTTAAAAATTGACTCCAAACACTCCTACTTTAGTCCATTCCACTTCCATAGTTTCTCCACAAAATGAGGCCAAAACCTTAGAAAATTAAAAACCCCTGGTTTCTGGCTTTATTCCCAAAAATACCACTGCCGTCGACGGTACTAGGCCGCAGCACAATGAGGTGAGTTGGCCACCAACTACGCTTGACTTTTATTTCTTTTTTTTTATGAGAACTAGAAATATAAATAAAATATTGCATTTAATAAAATTAATAATAGTAAAATATTAACGATGCGTTAGATACTTCTGTCATTTGTTGTTCCTCAATGCCGTTACTTTATATGTCAACGCGGTTCTTACTTTAATTAAAAATTAAACCAATTCTGATAAATGAATTTGTCCTCTTCTATTGGTCCAATTCCTATTATATTATTCACAGATTCTTCAATCATTTAACGAATTTTACATTTAATTTAATGGTCCATTTAACTTACATGTCAGGGAAATTGGATAAAATGCAGTAAAAAAAAATAAAAAATCTTTCAAGTGATAAGAATCCACATGATTAAAGAAATGTACAAAACTATGTTTCCACCCAAATCTAAATATCGTATAAAAATTATGACATACTGACATGAAATGCATCTGTTCATGTAAACGTTTATGTCAAAGAAAACTTTAAAGACCATATGAGCTGGCAGAAGGATTGAATCTTTTAGTGATTTTTTTTTTTTAATATGTGTGAGACCCTGATTTAGCATTTAAAAATAACTTTAGCTTTTGATTAACTTACATTGTGTCAAATAAACTTACTTAAAAAATAAAGTTGTTCAAATACTAAATATTTTTTACAAGGCTCAAATCTAATTCTTTTTAAAAATAATCAAATTTATTACTTCTTTAACTAACAGACAGTTAGTCTAATACAAGTGTTTAATGATTGTTCATATTCGATATAAAAATAATAAAGTCGTTAAATATTTTAAATATTAAAGAAATATAAGTTTATTTAAATATTTAACTCATTTTTCTTAAGAAATCATATGTACTACGCTTTTAATTCATGCAAACATGTTTATCGCTGACGGAAGTAGCTATAAATAAATCATTATAAGAGTATTATTTTTCCTATACAACATCTTAGGTTATACATTACATTGTGTTTGTATTATTGATTTTTAAAATTTAATAAATGAAATTATATTTTAAATACTCATACTATGAACTTTGAAATTTTATTCAAAATCTCTATTTCACACTCTAAAGTTGGAAAGCTCATAATAAGAATTCAAAATTAATTATATATTGTTAATTATTAAAAAAAAAAAAAAGAAAAATGATCTTAATTAAGAGTCTTATTTACATTAAAACGGACTAAATCATTACATATAGTAATACTTAAAAATTACTTTTTTTATGAGAAAGAAAGTAGCAAGAAAAAAGGTTAGATAATATTGAAAGACACATATTCATGCACTGTTAAAAATGGATATACTCAATTATATATAATCACGAAAGCAGTAATGATATAAAGCTATATAAAAGTTGAAAAATAATAATTCCAAAAAATATATCTGTTTAATTTTTTTTTCTTGAAAACAACACAAAATGTTATTAAAATGAGAAATAGCAAACATAACAAGAAAGTCTACTCATGTAATTATTTTTCAATTATGATAATTGTTTTAACTTCTTTCTCTTAGTGTCTTAAATGATTAAGCATTCCCTTCAACAGCGATATATAAACAAGAATATTTTCATTTAACTTTACTTAATGCAAAAAAATAATAATAATGTTTTTGACACAAATTACAGAAAAATAAAGTATACTTTATCACTTTTTTTTTTTTTTTTCAGTTTAAGCAAAGCACCTTGTTAAATCTTAAAACTGGTGTGTGACATTTGTAATTCAAAAAGAGGGTATTGTGCAGACAATAATTTAAGATTATTTTCCCATTAAAGTAAAAGTTAAATTGGTAGGAATCCTTGAGTCTGTTTAAGAAAGGGAAGCAAATGGGTCCCCCAAAAGGGAGAGGAACGCGGCAATGTAACAAAAGCCAAAAGTGAATTGCGCGTGGATTGGGGATGGTTGGCACCCATAAACACTACCAAGCACTCACTCTGCCTCTAGTGTTGACGTTTGGCACCTTCCAACGAGCAAAGTAATATAGTTAACCACACTCACCGACTCTGTCCCAAAACTTACTATTCCAAATTTTCCAACCAAAACGGAATTTTGAAATAGACCAGTCTTTAAGTATTTTTGGAATAGAATATTATAAATAGGAAAAATAGACCAGTGAGACACTTTTAAATATCTAAAGTTTTAGGTGAAAATAAATTTCAAATGTATCTCTTAACTGTATGTTCATTTTCATCTCTTACTTTGTATACGTTCTTTTCATTATTATTATAAGAGTCAAACTTAAAACGTCGCCAACAGAGAAATTATTTAAAAGGTATTAGTGATATATATTTTATTTAATTATGTTTTTAGTTTCTAAAATTTAAAATAAATTTAGTTTTAGTCTTCTAAATTTTAAAAAATTTATTTTTATTCTCTTAAATTAAAAAAACATTTTTAGTCTCTAAATATTAAATTTAAGGGACTAAAATAATCTTTTATAAATTTATATCAAATTTCATGAATTAAAAATATAATTAAGTATTTTTTTAACACATATTCTATTGTTAATTAAAATTTACTTAAAATTATAAAATCATGAAAGATGTTCATATAAGAAGATGTGATATACATAAAACTTTATAATTTTTAATAAATTTTAACTAATAAAAACTAAAAAATATTGAAAAGTGTATTTTTAATATTTTTTATTTTGTTTTTTTATATAAAAAAATTAACTTTAAGTATATGATTAAGAGTTCATTTTTTAAGTTCGTTTGTGTAAAAAAAATATTAAAAAATATTAATTTTTTAAATAAATCACAATATCTCAATATATTAGTCATTAGTTATTAATTGAAAGATATTCTAAGTTTATACACACACAAAAAATGTAGCAAAATTCATTGATTGCAAAGATAATAATAGGAAACTGCCAAATTCGTTAACTAAAATGGTTGGATTAAGTTAAAGCTGTCAAACTTAGACTAGTGGACCAAGCTCGAAAAATAGAGATTCAAAAAGAAATTGGTCCAATCGAATCTAGAAAATGTTGACTAAAAACCATTAAGTCTATTTGGCGCAATAATATCTTTTTTCTTTTAAAATTCATATAAATTTATATTTATAAAAATAAATGAGCCAATTTTAATCTAACTCGCGAACTAACAAAACAGACCGTCTTAACAAAAATACCATCAAGATAGTTAGACTAGCTAACTTTCCACCATTTAGTTTGGTAAGTCGATTGACCCATTTAATAGTTCTAACTTAAATATGATTTAATCATTTTAAATAAGATAATATTTGTTTTAGTTCTTAAACAATAAATTATTCTTTTGTCTTTTACTTGTGAAGATATATCAACGTGGTTATTGTATTTTATAAAAAACGTTTTTTTTACTGTTTCATTTTTTGAAATAGAAAACAAACTACATATAATACTTTTCATAAAATAAAATTATAAAAGAAACATTTTATTTTTAAGAAGCTACAAATTAAATATCATTTTAATTACATAGAATAAAAATATATTTAATCTTATTTATTTAATTTAACAAATATCAATACACAAACATTTTTTTTAAGAAGAAAGAGAACTAGGTAAACAAAATCATATTTTTTTCTTAAGATCATATAAATGGTTTACAGATTTAGATTTATTATGTACTTGTCTTTAATTTAATTAACAATAATTTTGTTTTGTATTGTATTACATTTATATTAATTTATATTTAGAGTCGTGACCATTTTTATTGACTAATGTGATAACTTATATCATACACGATATATATGTTATGTTATAGTTCAGTCCATTATTAAATGTATTAGTTATTTTTATAATTTAAATTTATTATAAATTATAAGTACTATTGGCTGTAAAAGAAGGAATGAATATGAATTCAAACCTCTTAAAATAATGTTTACTTAAAATATTTAGAACGGCGTGAAATTTATGTTTGATTTATTTTTAAGTTAACTTCATTTTTTTAAATATCAAATGAACTGTTTTAACAATTTGGTTATTAAAATAGAATTGTATAGTTCAATGCACAATTAATACATCAAAATACTAAATATTTTGGAGGAAATAAAATTTGTAACAGTATAAACCAATAAAAAACTTTAAATATGCATGCACTCTATGTAAGCGATACTTAAACATTGGCAAATACTATTCGATAAATCACATTAGTTGTTGAAGTGTATAGTTTTTTTTCTTCATCCAAAATCAAAATATTTAAACTTTTTACTTAAAGTGATTTTAGATACAACAACATACAACTAATCTTAAGTGAAAACAACTCTTGGAAGATAAATTTCAATGTGAAAAAATATAATTATCATTTATATTTACAAATTCATAGTATCTAGAGGCAATTATTTAATATCTGTTATGTTTTTAGGCTTTGGCTATATTCAATTTTTAATAAAAGTAGAAAAATAAAGTTTTTAGAATCAATTTTTTTGTTTTATTTACTTTTTGCACATGATTCTTTTTGTTTGATGTTTTTTTAGGAAGGTTGTTGAAGAGCCAATTAGGAAGAAACCAAAATATTATTGAAGCTTGCTTAAGCAAGATCTCGTTGGAAACAAAGATTTGATTTTGTGTTTGCTTAAATGAGACCACTTAGACTCGATTAAGCGAGACTATACTGAAAAGTCAAATTAGCATATGTCATTGCTTAAGTGAGTCATTGCAATTGATTGGAACAGTCCAAGTTTAAAGGTCTAGAGGTATAAAAAGAAACATATAACATAAAGAACAAATTTTGAGCATTTGCATTGGAAAGTCTATGTCAGAGAAAGTTGGTTGCGCCTTTCATGCTTGTGAATTTTTCTTTAGCAATCTCTTCATTAGATTCTTTTTTCCCCTTAACTGTGAATAGCTAAGTCCATCATTCATTGAAGTTTAATACAATCTTTACCAATTTCATATAATTATTATTTTGTTATTCAATAAAGAATTATTATTATTCTTTTTTATACTTAATGTTTGTTTTTGGCCTGATCACATAATTGCATTATTCTATATGTTTAATTATAATTGAGAAATTCAATTAAACTTTAAATTATAGATGGACAACCAATAATTTTTATACCTAGGTATAGGGTTAAAAGAGTTGGTAATTGTTAAACCTTAATTTTAATGTTAATCACTTAGCTATGTAAATCTAGAAATTGGTGACAAAATCAAGGGATTTAGGTTCTTTCACATAAGAAATTAAGGTTTGAATAATTTGTTGGTTGATGATAATAATTTCTTAATTGAATACAATTGTTATGAGTGCATGAGAGAATAGTTTGATGAAGTTAAACACTAATAATCTCATCTCATACGTGACTACCACTTGTCGCATATCATGTGTTTGATAAAAACACAACTCATTTTCCTTTCTTACAATTTAATTCTCTTGCATTAATTACATTTTTGTAATCTACTTAAATTCTCGTAAATACCTAAGTATTCAACAAATCCTATAAAGATGAGATTTTACTTACACTTTGGTATACTTGTCAACATCTCAACTGAAAGCGATTGTCCTAGGTTATTATTCATAGCCAATGAGAATTGTCTCCTTTAAAATTTAAAAGGTAAGCCAAGATTGGTTAAAATAAGGTTCATCATAGGGATGAAAATATTGTCCTTTACATTTTTTTTTGTTAAAATTGTTGCACCTATAACATTCATGTCCAACTCATTCATCGTTAACCTAGTTGCATTATATAAACCAACTACTTGATCAATGTTTCACATTAGCATGTCAAAGACTCTTACCTTCAATCTCAATTTATGATTTAGAATTTCAAAATATTTTATTTCAATTAGGAACTCAATGGTGAACCATTCAACTTTTACCTTATTATTTTCACCATATTAACAAACTGAATCAAAACTTAAATATTTAGTTTTATTTTCAAGAAATCTTGAGATGACAAATTCATTAACATGTTGAACAAAATCTAGAGTTGAAGCTAGGATTTTTCTCTCTTAAAAATTGTTCAACATGTTAATATTTTGGAACAAGTTAGGATAAACAAAGTCAACCAAAGATAGTAATAGATATGCACATTCGTGAATTAGTAGGTCTTCAAGAATATTTATTTTACTTTCAACATTTTCGTCTTCACTTCCATTGTCGTCTCCAATTTGTAAAATCCAATTTGCAAATTTCCTTATATAATCTCAATTTGCATTATTAGTTAAAGCTCTTAACCTTAAGCCTCATGACCTTGCAATTGTTCCAAATGTTAGAAGCATTTATGGTAGAAACAACAAAATCTTGTTTTGACCCCTTCTTAATAAAATAATAATAATCTAAAATCACCGTCCAAAACAACCACCTTTCCTTTAAATGGTTTTGTCACTTTTTTCTTATTTTGAGATGTCATAATATCAAGCAATGTTTAACCTAGTACTTCAAAGCAAAACTTATTCATCATTGGTATCTTATCCCATATGATTAGTTTGCTGTGAAACAAAAGTTTTTATCTATCACTCCCTTGATTAATATTGCAAGTTGAGTCATCTCTAATAACTAATGGAATGGAGAAAGTTTAGTGAGCAGTTTGTTCTTAAGGCAAAAGCAAAAGGGCAACGCTATTGGAAATAACATTGAGGACGATTAATCATTTTGATCTCAAGCTTGCAAATAAAGTCTTTTATAAAAATGTTTTGTTTGTACCACTATATCTATAAAAAAAAATGCACCTAATCCAAATAAGACAGAGTCAATGATTTATTTATATACACCTTTTTGTTCGATTATGAACAACTCTGCAAGAGAAAAATAAATTTTTTTATCTTGTATCAATCATAACTCATTTCACCAACGATCAACTTATTTTGGAAATCAAGTATATTTGATATCATAGATAATGATATGGAAGTATAGTCAATAAGGGATCTCCTATTTAACTGAAATCAATTCTCCAATTCAATAAGACACACATTCTTCGTCTCATCATAAAAACTACTAAAATCTACATAAGAAATAAATGTGTTATTAATTTGTTTATCTAATTACAAATAAAATGACAAAAAAATGATAAAACAAAAATGTATCTCAAATAATTGGATCTCTTCTTTTATTATACAATATTCTATTACACAATAACTTTCACGTACTATTCTAAATAATAAATGATTTTTTCATTGTATTCAAAATAATAATAATAATAATGTAACAAACATTCTCTACAAAATCAATTCACTTGTTTTTAACGATTGTGTCTATAAACTTTTTATCATCCGCTAATAACCCGAATTCATAACATATCTTTTAAAAAGTATTATACTTTATATCACTAACTGTTTTTAAATAATCATAATAAGTAAAATTCTCATTCTAATCTCAAAATAAATGTACTGAATCCTCTCAATACTTTACCCTTTCTTCCTTGGCTACTCTCTCTTACTTTTATGCTATAAAGAAGCTTAATGAAATATTTTGAATATGTTAGATTCCTATTAACAACAAAATTCTTATTTGTCTCAAATCATGAAAAAACATTGTTTAAACTTATTCATGTCTTTTCACAACTAACTTAATTCATGTCATTGTATTATATTATATTTATATTAATTTATATTTAGAGTTGTAACTATTTTCCATTAACGAGATAAAGGAATTATTCATTTGATTATTATAAAGACTTCCGAAATTTATCAGTTTGGTCAGCATGACTAGAGATTGATTTTTAAATGATTATTTATTATTATTATTGTATTATATTAATCTAGTTCAATAAAACAACGAATAAAAAGGTAAGATTTAATAGCCAAGTTGATACGATAATTTTTTAATGAACAATATTATGAAAATCTTTCGAAAAATAAATGGGAATAAACTCATTCTTAACAAGAGTATTATGATTATCTAAAAAATATTATTTAATTGATTTACTAAATTAATACTGGTCATATCACATGCAGATTTCATTGCTAACCAGCTGTTACTGATTAATTTAACTCCTGATATCCTTGTATTCATTTTATGATCTCTTAATTAAAAGGGATCAACGTCTGAAAACAAATTGTGACTTTAAAATATAATAATTGCAATTTTTGTGGACTTAGTCGCAGTTATTAATTTATAATAATCTTTATTAAATGGCACAATCAATCGAATCTGTGTTAATGCGTAATCTTATTCTTATCTTAACTGTCAACCGTCCATATTTACAACGACGTGACAATTTTATTCTCTAATAATTTTATATTCTTCTAACTGTAATATAATTTTGAACGTTTTTAAATAGTTTTAATTCCCGTTTTTAATATAAATATCTACTACAGAACTTTCAAGTTATTGATAGAACATATTCTCTTACTGATAACAATCTTATTTGTAATAAATCTGAATATTTTATGTCAAAAATAAATTTATGTTATCTAAAATTAGAGTTGAATAAATGGATAAAGGTTCACAAATCAATCCACGTAACGTGAACCCGTGTTAGTATAGGGTTTAAAATTTTACTCATTCTCGTTAACTTGTAGATTTAATAGATTTATTAGCAAATTTTGCAGGATTGCCTGTAAAAGAAGATTAAAGAAATATTAAGGAGAAAAAAAAATATTGATTATCAATTTATATGGTTGGTTATATCATTTATATTTTTATTTAAATATTTTATGAATATAATAAGGCAATTAAAAATTTATTTTGATTAAAAAATATTTTATATTTAATTTAAATTTTAATATTTAAAAAAAACAAAATTTTTAATGTGGATTGCAAATTTGTCCATTTACTTGCATGTAACTAAAAATAAAATTCATTTAAATTGTGAGTTAAACAAACAAACATAAATAGATGTGAACCTAAATAAATGAATTATCGATTTATCCACCTCTACCTAAAACCTAGTAATAGAATTAGTGATAAATTTATTTCTTCTCTAAATAATTTGTCATTAAATAAATAAAATTTCTTTGTATTTAGACATAAAAATCATGATAAATTAATCTCAAGTCATCATAAATATACATTAAATAATTAGCAAATGATACGTTTCATCATTAATATTTTCTTTTGAAAAATAATTTATTTACGTTATATGGTTAATTATATATTTTAAATATTTTCAAATCATCAAATCATATAAAAATTATTAGCTATTATATTAATTGAGCATTTTTTTTATCAATTTAGGAAATACTTTTTAAAAATTATAACAATTAAGTTCAATATTTATAAAAAAATCATAGATAAAAATTAAATGATTAGCAAATGTCACACTTCACGAATGATAACATTTTTAACAAATAATTTATTTATGTTTTATAGTTAATTATATATTTTAAATATTTTTCATATTTAAATAAAAAAATTGAGTAAATTACATGAATCTTTTGAGATTTACACTAATTACACTCGATACCTTTCTATTTTGTAATCATACAAAAACACCATAATTATTTGATTCATATAACACTGGACCCCTCCTCTCACTCACACCTAGTGTTGTTTCTGCAAATTACTTTGTTAATTTTTTTGTTTTATTCATTATTGTCAGATAACAACATTAACTAATGATATAATAGCAATATTGACAATTTAGTAACTTATCACGTTATCATTAAGTTTGACAGTATAGTCATATGTAATTTTTTTGTTAATTATGTTTCTAATTTCTTATTTATTTAAAATAATTGATGAAGTCAGACAAATTAATAAGTTATTAAAAACACAATTTGTCCCAAAAAAATAATATAAAGTTAGTCCCGTCAAACTCACGAATGATGGACTGCTTGTGTTACTATTATATTATCAGTTAATGTTCTTACCTAACAACAAGAAATAAAACAAAACAAAAAAAATAAACAAAGGAATATCAAGTATAATTTGCAAAAAAACACATAGGAGTGTGAGTGAGAGGAGGGGTCCAATGTTATATGAAACAAATAATTTTTTGTAAATCAAATAAAAAATATAAAAAAGAGAGGTTAAATGGTATTTTAAAATTTTTTGTAAAATCTTTATAACGAAATGTAACAATAAGATTGTCTGTATTTAAAAAGGGGAACTAAGACATATTTTTAAAACGTATTAAATGAAAGATAAATTTTTTTTAAAGAAAAATCAACAACTCTTTTTAATTATTAAGAAATACAATAATAAAAAGAGAATGCATAAATTTTATATTAGTTCATGTTTATTATTAAGGCTATATCTCGTTCTTGATAAATTACTAAGTTTTACTATATCAGAAATAGTACAAGTATTACTTTCTTAAGTCACTTGCTATACAACAAGTAATATTTCCTAACTTCTTCAAACTATATAATAAGTATTTTTTCTCAAACTACTTTTGACTTAGCATCGCAGGTAAACAAAAAGAAAATATGGGTTCAAAAGACTTTGTATTAGACAAAAAATAACTTAATTTAATTACACAAATAAATTTTTTATATGGTATAACTTGCCTGACATTCAAAATTCACTTTTATTTATAGGTGGCATTCTTCAAATATTTGTTTTCTCATAATGGTCTTTGTTTTCATATGTTGGTGAGATATTTGAATCAACATTAAATGTTGGATTAATTATTTTCTACCTAGTCACTTACTCTAATGATAACACAACATTTTATCATCTTTTGTAACTTCATATCATGTATCAGACATTAGTTTTAAATATTTATATTATGAGCAAGCTAATGCTTACAAAAGCACAACTTTTGAGGAGATGAGTCTTCTTGAATATGTTTTAATTATCCTATTTATTCTTTGAAACATTCTTTGCACAATAAAAAAGATTTGTATGTATGTAATAACTACAAATTGAAGTAAAATATTCTAAGACAATATCAAATGAAACATAAACACAAAATGATAAAGGTATTTGAGTATAGATGATAGACAAACGATCTACAAATAAATCGTTAAACAAAATGATCCTCTATTACAAACTACAAAACTTAGTTATTGTTGTGCAACATCAAAATATAAACTTTTAGAGGTTTGGTTTGTTTTTTCGTTAACATGTTGTTTGATGCTTATCATAAAACAATACTTATTTAAATAAGTGTTATCTTATTTATTTTAATTTTTTAATATATACAGACAATTAAAGAGAGATACAATCGAGTCATTCCAAGAATAATTTTAACAAAGTGATTCTCCATCTTTATCATGCATTTTCTTAAAATATAATAGTTAAAATTAATTAATAATGACATCCATTAAATTTCAAGAAAATGAATAGTAAGAATGAGTTAATAATTTCAAGAAAATATAATAGTTAAAATTAGTTAATAATGTAATTTTTCACTTGTTATTGGTTTGAATTCGTAGACATCTTAACATATTTGATTATATATTAGGTGAATATGAATTCTAGTGGTATATGTATGGATCACTTAATTTAGACGAAGGCTAACATAGACCACCTATGATGGTGGTCCACGGTGCACCATTAATTTTAACCTTTAGATTGATATGAATTTCATATTACTATCATACACCTTTCACACTATTTTTTCATCTTCGTACCATAGCCTCCTCAATTCAACACCCTTACCACCTCCAACCACCGTTCCATCCAACCTTTGCCATTTCTTCCTCTCCTCTCTCGCCACTCCAATCACCATGTCACCTATATGCACAATATTGACATTTTCACACCTGAGAACAAATAAACAACACAAATAAAAAAACTCAAACTATTACCCATTAACCACTTTAACAACAAAAACCAACATTGCATGATCCCTTTGAGAATCTTCAAGAATCTCCATTACAACACCACAACGAAACACCCCAACATCATCAACCCCTCCCTTTCTCTAATTGTCGTCCATCATCACTTTTTGAGAATTTGTCGTCTCCTGCTATGAACACAGTTGCGACATTGAGCGATCGCTCAAGTCTATGTCAACAACATGGTTACTGTAATCCTTAGTTGTGCTGCATGCGATGATGATGGGTGGCTTATAGGGTGGAAGGAAATGATGACGACTATGACTTGCTCACGAATCATGACATCATCAAGCTTTCTTTCTCTATAGAAAGAAGAACACTTCTTCACTTAGGGTTGCGGCACCAACTTCACACAAGGGTTTCAATTACTTGGCGTCGTGCAACAAAGGCAATGCTTGAAAGTTTGGGGTTTTGAGAATAATGATCATTGGGAAAAAGAAATATGACAAAGGGCTATCCAAGGAAGATAATGGAGAAGGGAAGTAAAAGAGAAGAAAAACTTAAAGACTTGAAGTTTGAAAGTCCAATTACAAGAATAAGAGGTTAAACATTAGAGAGAGAAAAAAATTAGACTTCAATTGGGTCTTGTTGGCCCCGAGTCTAATAGGTCTCTTGGTGGGTCCTTGTCCAAGTCCATGGACCGATTTTGGATGAACATAAAGTGGATTATACTAACATAAGTTTAGGTGTCACTTTTATGTATATAGTAGTTAAGTACTGTATTTTTTGTAATTTGGGTCTTTATGAGCCTTAGTGTAATTAGTAGTATATAAAGTTTCATTTCAAGTTAAGGTTTATTTTTAGATTTTATTTTTTGAGAAAAAGAAAGTTTTTCTTCAAAGCATTTGTTATTTTTCTCTTAATTTTAACCAAGAATATTGATTCTTATAAAAAAAAAAATTAGTCTTTGTGGCAAATTTTGTTTTACTTATCAATTCCTTAGAAAATAGTGGTGTTAATTTTATTTCTAAAATTTATTTTCATTTTCTACTTTATTTCTCTTTTAAAATAGATTTTACAAAGTTTAAAAAATAATCAATTTTTTTTTTCATTTTATGAATCAAAGTGCATCAGAAGAGGCAGAGGAAAGAAGAAATAAGGAAATGAAAAGAAAAGAAAAAAAACAAAAATTGTCGCCTATCACTATCCTTAACCACCTCTCGGCGATAATGTTGTTCCTATGTTGATCTTCTTGTCGTCGCGGAAGAATGGAGGGGAAGAGACTGGAGAAAGATCTTGAAAGATATAATTCAGTGTGGTAAGTGTAGTATACAATTGTAAATATCAAATAAATCTAACTATATATAAAAGTGATGTAATATAAATAACCCATAAAGATGATCCACGATGACATTTGTTTTTAATTTAAGATAATTTAAAATGATTGAAAAAATCTTTTGAAGCACTTTTATATATAATGTGTGAAATGCATATTTTAAAAAGAAAAAAATATATTAAAAATGTGTGACCGAGGGACAAAACTAGAAAATAGAGACAAAAATTTAACTCAAAATGAATAAAATGAATAATGATTTATACTTAAAATTAATTTATCAATCAAATTAATTTACTCTTTCTTCTTTTTGGCTCTGTGCTTTACTAATATCTTTCCGAATCACGAGACAATTGATTTGAACATTGCATCAAATCAAAACAATTAACTTGTATTCATTTACTTAATGTATAGAATTATTATTAAAGTAAAAATTTTCATTCTGATTGAGGGGGGATCGACTGCCCCTGCAACGTTGAAATTAATTTCGTTTCTAAATTCTAATAAAACTATTATTCTTAAAGAATACTTATGATATGTAAAATAAATATTTTATATAAACAAAATATCATTAAAATTAAGACTGATTAATTTGAGCGTAAGATATGTCCGAACACCGCAATATTTTACATCCAGAAAATACCACTGTTATGACTGTAAATTCCTCACCGTTCCAATTTCCAGCTTCCTAATCCAAACGGTATGACAGTAATTTAATATTTTCACCCCTTCATACAGTATTCCCCTTGTCTACCCATACCATAAAAGGGAACAAACCCACCCACGTAAGTCTACTTCCGTGCATGTACTTATGTTTCACACTTATGCTCTCATGCTTGTATTCTAACCATTTAGATAATCTTTCAAATGGCCAAATAAGTAAATAAATATATAAAATATGTTATCTATTTATTTTTAAATGTTTCTTTCACGAATTTCATTATATGTTTTAGAATGATATTCATAAAAGTATTATCATTGAAAATATTACTCTCATAAAAAATGTTTGATAAATATTTATCATTTCTAAGAATATTTTTAAATTTATTTTAATTTTTTTAAAAAAATATTAAATAAATAAACAAACTGGATAGAATAACAAAATATTAAAAAATATGTATAATATAAATTTTTAAAAATGAATCATGTTGGAAAATAGTTTTTCAAGATGTATAATATACATAAAGATATTAGTTTCGTATTTAAAAAAAAAAAATATTTTTTAAATTTATGAAACAAATATAATGTTATATTTTTTCGTGTGCTATAATATAACATACATATTTTGATACCTCGTGAGAGTTGATTTTAATGTTAAAGAAAGAAAATGCATTAAAATAAAGTTTCAAGTTTACCCTTTGGCAAAAATAGGAGAATGGCGACGATAGATGAATAAGGTTGAATTTGACTGGAAGGCACGATTATCATGCAGATGACAAGGATCCAAGTATGTATGGAATCTGGAATCATTATATATATTTATATGAAAGAAAACAATTTGTCAAAAACAGGAGGAAGATAAGAGTGAACGTGATTGCATGGCACCCATAACTAGTTCTTAGAAAGCAACCTTGCTAAAATGCCTAACAGAGACGACTTTTTTTCTTATTGATTTTTATGGAGCCTAATAGAGACGACTGATAATATGAGAATCAGACCAAACACATTGACTAATGTTCGTGACACATTAATTTAACATGTTGTTGAAATTTTCTTCTTCTAGATTTTCTCCATATATAACCTATAAATGACAGGATAACTTTTTTGCTCGCCCAATAAAATGCGTAATTAAATTACCAATTACCATTCCATGAACTAATTAATTATTCGTATTTTTGTTTGTGTAGCCCAATGTTTATTTTATATAATTAAAATTTCTAATAAATAAATACTTTTAAATATATAAAGTATAATATAATTGAATTTCATAACAAATAAACATTTTATAACATTTAATTGTATTTTATATTTATGATAAATAATTTATATTGCATTACAAGATTATTTTTTAAAATATTAAAATTTAATTTTAAAAACCTAAAATAATAAATTGAAATATATAAGATGTTAAAAAACTCTTAAAAGTAATTTTATTAAAAAATAATTTCTAAAAACATTCTCATTAAAAAAAAATAACTATTTTAATTTATGTATACAAAAGATTAGGAGTACTAGAACTACTACAATGGTCAGCCATGTCATGATATGACATTGGGCTTTTGTTGGATATATAGCCACTTGATGACGCTTTTCGGCCTAATTTTCTGGTCAGTGGCAAAGATAGATTACAACTCTTGGTAGTATAATAACCGATTAGTTTCAACGGCACATTGTTTGGAGGATTATTAGGTGTACTGAATGTGTTACACATTTACACTTGAATATTTCATTTAAATTAATTCCTTTTAATCTACTCGTTTATCCGAAAAGCAATGTTAACGACTTGGAAAAAAAATATCTCAGGTGATGGGAAAATTTTGTATATTTAACTTTTTATTCATCAACATTTATAAATTTTTTTTGATAAATCTAAAAAAAGGCATTCCCACTATAGATCGTATAATTTTTAACACGAGATTATCAATTTCATACTAAGAATATATTATTTGAAAGTCTTTTTTAATATAAACACAAATATGTAATTTCACATTGAGTAAAGATATTTGTTAAATTTATTTAATTTTTTTATTTCATAAAAAAATATTTTTTAAATTATTTTTAATTATATTTATTTGAGATGATACTCACATTTAAATTAACTTAAGAGTGTTTTTAGAATAATAATATTAAATAGAATTAAATTAATTGAAATTTATTCATATTTTAGTTCACTAAATTATAGTAGTTTTTTTTATATTTGAGTTTGAAGGAAATTTTTTAATATTGAGTAAATTCATATTTTTTTGGTGAGAATTACATGAAATTTATCTAATAATGAACAATATATTAAATTTTTATATTATTAATATTTTTCTTTTAGGAGAATTAGAATGTAAACTTATGCGATGAACAAGTGAATCGTGAACGGAGTAATTTTTTTTTATAAATATATTAAAAAATATTAACAATTTTTAATTTTTATATTATTAAAAAAATTAAATCAATTAAATTTAAATCAATTATCATTCTAGATTCATAATAAAATTAATGACAATGCCTACAATCATATACCAAATTATATATATGAGAAAAAAAAAAAGAAAAAGAAAGAAAAAAAATAAGAAAATAAAAAAAGACAAAATAAATAAACATTAAAAACATATTAACACACAATTAAATCACCTATCATCATATCTTAATTATCAATGTTACTTTAAATTATAATAATTTTTTCTGCACAATACTCTCGTGACTTATCATCATAAAAGACCTATCATTTTTTATCTTTTCTTATCATTATACATTTATAAATAAGAAAAATCAAAAGAAAAATAAAAAAAATGAATACAAAGATGAAACATTTTTAAATCAATTTTAAATATCAATAACCTTTTATATTAAATGTAATATTATATTAATTAATACAATCAAGTCGCATTTTTTATTAATGATAATGAAATAATAATAATATTTTATAATAAAAAATTTGATTGATCTAATATAATAAATTT
>JAMLFT010005093.1:0-18194 GCA_026544285.1 Pachyrhizus erosus | reverse complement strand
ATTTAATTAGTATAAGAAAAAAATAATTAAGTTTTTAGGATTTTTGGAAGAATTTAGAAATAAAAAATATAATTATTCAAAATTAAAATAAAAAGTAAAGAAAAAGAAAAAAAAAAAGAGAAAAAAGAAAAAAAGAAAGAAAGAAGAGAATTAGGAAAAAGGTTAGGTGGGTTCGAACCCGTGATCTTGCAGGGGAGAGAGGGAATAAGCGTTCAAACCAAATGAGCTACCCAAGAGGGTAACATTAAAATGAAAGAAGAATAATAAAAAAGGAGGCGCTAGGGAAATAAAAGAAATGAAAATGTGAATTAAGAAAAAGGGTGGGGTGGATTCGAAGGTAGAGACATTGGGGTTGAAGGTTAAGTGGATTGTAGGGATTGCCATTTGATCGCTAGGCCCATCGCTGTTATTTTTACGAACTAAAATCTACTTAAGCTTTCCTCAAAATGCTTTACTACCGTTGAAGGAGCTCTCTCATCCTCTTCCTCGAGTCGATTTTCTACAATTATGTCGTCTGACTAATCTTTGTTGCCCACACCCTACAATCCCTAGCTACCTAAGGCCTATGGCATGCTTCGACGTGAAGGAAGGTAGAAGAGGGGGTCTATAAATACCAAACCAATCCCGAAATCGATGGAGGAAGAAATGCGAATTCCTTTACAAAATTCTCTTTAAATTCTCACCCTCGTTGCCTATCTCCAATACAGAAAGCTTCAAAATTAGAAATAAAACGATTTTGTCAAAGAAATTTGAAGAATCGACCAAAGAATCAAAATTTCGTAGAGTGATCGAAGCCTCGTTGGAGCTTTGCTGGAAAACTTCATTTTAGGTAGGATGAATTATCTTTTCTTCAATTTTGATTGATAAAAATGTTTCATGCTATTTTAATTAAGTGTTTTTGAAGGTTTGAGGAATTAAGATGAACGAATTCGTGAAAAACGATTTAAGTTGAAATTTTTGAATTTTTGAATTTGAAGTTGATCGAATTCACCTCAATAGGATAAGCTTCGTATTTGCCATTGAATGGAATCTGGATATTGAATTCCTTTGAATTTTCACAGAAAGTAAAAAATTAACAAGAACCAGAGTCACGTTCCAGTGCTTGATCGAAATTCAAAATTTTACAAATTTCACAACAATACCATAAATAATAGATGAGTTTTAAGTCTTTGAGAGAATCAAATTCATTACACAAAGGTTACAACAACCAAAAGGGTAAGGATTTTGAGAATTTTAATGCAATTTTGAACCAAAATGAATCTCTAGTTCAGAGGTTGAAGATGATGAATGGTCAAATGACCAATTTGCCCTTAAGGTAGAAAATTACTAAAATACCCTTGATCCTAAAAACTATGAAATATTTGTTATTTTCTATCCAAATTCATTTTAAAAATATTTAGAAAATACCTATGACCAATACTTAGGCTTTATAAACAAATTTCTTAAAATTTCAAAGTGAAAATTTAATTTAATTTCCTAAAATTACCAAAATACCCTTAAGTGAGAAAATTTGGCATTTTAACCCTTTTTGGTTAGTCAATTGAGGGAAAGGTTATCAATATCATTTTAGATATAGGCCTAGGGTATTTTAACCATTTTAGAAACTTAAAAAAATCCTTCAAAATAAATTTTATTTCCAAAATGACCAAAATACCCCTAGGTTATAAAAAGCAAATTTTACCATTTTCTGGCCATTTCAAATTCAGGAAAAATAGTCTAAATCCTTCCAGCATGATTAGGAACTGTCATAAAAATTTATGAGCTGAAAATATGAAGGAAATCTTTAAAAGGACAAATATTTTTAAAATGACTAAAATGCCCCTTCATTATAAAAATTAGTTTTTATCACTATTTTTATCTCCTAAAATTCATGGAAAATAGTTTAAAATACTAGGAACCTATATAATAAATTTTGAGTTGAAATGTGAAGAAGAAATCCTTAAAAAGGAAAATTTTTGCAAAATGACCAAAATACCCTTCTTGAGAAAATTTATGATAATACCTCTTTGTTAGTAAAAATTCTCCAAACTAGGATTACTAAAGACTCAAAACCTCCGATACTTACTTCTTTCACATAAATATAAAAAATAAAAAGAAATTATGGAAGAAAAGGTAAAAAATAACCATTTTGCCCCTACCTATTGTTTTAATATAATTTATATTGTTGATTATTGTGATTATTTGTTATGCTTTTAAATGTATTTGATTGATGATATATATATGATTTTATAACTCCATTGTTAGTGGAAGGTAAATATTCTTGATGACTGTTCATCTAAGACAGTAAATTCTAAAATAATCCTAAGATAGATGATGAACTGAAAAATGCGCAGACAATGATGACACAATTTAGAATGACTGTGATATAAAGATGGATGTTATCCATGAATATCTGAACTTATCATTAATACCAAAGATAAAATGAATTATGGAGATGAAAGATGAAATAAGGAAGATAAATTGAATTGAAAACCTTAACGAGTGAGAATTAAGAATGGGGAATGCAATGGTTAACCACAGAAGGTACTTGAGGAATATACGCAGGCTCTAGTGAGATCTTGGAGGTAGATAAGGTGCCAAGTTGTGAATTGCTTAGAGAAAAGAAGGCGTCACAGAACCGACTTGGTGTCCCCGACAAAATAGAACATTACCAAGATTCGATTGAGAGTATCTTGGACCAAGTATTAGGCAGGATATGTACTTCTAATCATCAACAAAAGATTACAAATTGGATTGCTAATGATATGCTTGTGTAAGCCTTCCTGAAGATAGTAGTATTGAAGGCTATGAATGGCCCTAAAACGAGTAGAATTCCTAATTAGGCATGTACGGTGAGATAAGAGTCTACATTAGATGGATCACCCTCTATTTGTATGTATGTACTATCCAAGGATAAATGACTCACTGCTACACCCCACACCCCCCTACCTTGTCAGACATAAATGATAGATGATTTCCAATCATTATTCCACTTGACCATAATACCCCTAGAAGGAAGATGAACTTATGATAGAGTCCATAAAGATGATAAGTTCGTTGGATATGTCCGATTTGCTTTCAGACTTGCTAATATCGTAGTCTCATGGGAATTTCATCATGTCGACTTACCAATGGTCTTATCTCAAACCCCGTCACCTAGATTCACTAGTGTTCCAGCTATGCAAAGACTACCTCGAAGTCCTTAACCCCCACAGTCCTTCATGGGATCAATCCAAGCCAATGATCCAAACAGGAGAGAAGACTCTACAGAAAAAGAAGATCCTTCTGAAGGATTTGATTAGATCAAATTAGTATTGAAGAATGATTAAGGAGATATTTTTTTTGGTTATCCAGAATATTATAATGATTTAATAATAAGTTTACCTATGATTTTATTTATCTTGTTTAATTAAGTTGTAAGAACTCAAAATGAAGTTATGTGAATTGACATGCTATTGTCAAATTGTAATTCCCTTAAAAAATTAGATTTGTAAAAATTTTACTTGCACTAAAGTTATTTGAATACAATTTCTTAATTATTAAAAGTAAATAAAAAGGGGTGTTACAAAACCCCAACCACCTGTAAGGCATGCATGGCTTGAGGCTTTTAAATAAGTCTTCAACCTCCAACGCGTAGGGAATACATCATCTTCCTCTCAACATTTCCCTTGTCTTCGAGTTTCAAGTCAGAGCCCTTCCCAAAGTTGCCAGAGCCATGATAGGGAGAAAGTCAGACGTCATGGCAGTTCACCCTTATCAAAATTACAAAGGTTGCCAAAATCAACTTGAACCCACTAGAGGAGCGTTGGAGGTAGGAGGGGCCTTCGCTCCAAACCCATTTGATTTTATTGTTTTTGTGGCATTGTTAGCTATCCTGAAAATTGTTTGAATTCTTTTCCTTTTGCTTTGGATGAGAAACTTGGGAATACAAAATTGAATTTTAGGAAAGCTTGATTATTATGTTCTTTGCTTATTACCCTGTTTTGGCTTATTATTGCTTTTGAATTTTGTTAATTCTAATTATGAAAAATCGCAGAGGATTGGGAACGAATTCATTGATCCCCTATATTGGTTATTGAATAACCTTCATTAGGGTTTGTATGGAAGGAGCTTCCTCCCTTTCTATTGCTTGTTCTTTTCTTGTTCCTGGAATTGGAATTGCATACCCCTGGTCCTTTTTTCTGTTATCACTCATTGAAAATTTGAATGTCATATAATACTTATGACTTTCCTTTGGTTTCAAATAATAACTATTAATTTCATTTGGATTCTGATGGAAACTCAAAAATGGGTATATTGTAATATGTTATGCTATCAGATTAGCTAAAGGGTAGAAGGGGAGGATATAGGAAAGGGAGGGAGCAAGCTTGGCAGAGGTAAAGAAAAGAAAGAAAAAATTATTATAAGGTATTAGGCAAATAAGAGAAGGAAACAAGTTTGGTGTAGGGAGAAACAAAGAATGTTTAGTAGGAGAGTAAAGGGGATAGGTTAGCAAAGTGAGAGAGAGAAAATAGTGAGAGAGAAAGAGTGGAAAAGAGAGAGAAAGAGAGAGAGGAAACAAACAGAGAGAGAAAGATAGGCAAAGAGAGAGAGAAACAAAGGAAATGAGAGAGAGAGAGGAAACAAAGAGAGAAAGAAAGGCAAAGAGAGAGAGAGGAAGTAGAGAAAGAGAAAGAAAGGTAGAGAGAGGAAATAAAGAGAGAAAGAGAGGTATAGAGAGGGAGAAAATAATAAAATAAAAATAAATTAATAATGAAATAAAAATATAAATATGAGTAATTATAGGAAAATAAATTAGGTAATTATTTAATTCCAGTGGAGAGATATTACTTATAGAACTATAATTGTATAAATAACTAGAATGTTAAACATTGTAGTTGGTTGGTGTGAAAATTTGTAGTTTTTGCATTTTAAAATTTTCGTTGATGATGATAATAGTAATCTTAGAAATTGATTACACAAATTGATAAGCCACCTAGTTCAATTACTAATTATATAAATAAGCAAAATATGATTATTACTAAATAATTTGAGATTGGTTAATCTTAACTTAACAATAATTACTAAAATAAGTTATGTTACCCGTTTATTTTGTTAATCATTAGAAATGAACCAATATGTGTGGAGTTAGAGTCCAGTTAAATAATAGTCCCATTAATTTAATAGATGCATAAGTCACATAACTAAATGACTAAAAGAATAATAAATATATATATAGACAATAAGATGTTATAAATTAAAGATTGTAATTAGAAGAGTAAGCATAAATTAAAAAAAATAAGGATGTTAATAAGTAATTAATTTTGATAAATAAGGAAATTTATTGATATTAGGAATAAATAAATTCTTACTTTGTTTGCTTGAATTCTTTACTTAGTTACTTACTTTCCCTTGTTGAATATATATTAATCCTTGATAATTGTTATTACTATTGTTGTTTATTGAGAACATAAATGACAATTGAATGGTTAGGACTAAATGGTTGTCTCTTTTACTAGAAAGAGGAATTCTATGTTTGAGACATGGTTGGGTATCTGAAATGATGAAATTTTAACTAGAAGAATAGAATAAGAAATGTATGAAGTTTCCTGATAGCGACGAGTCTTGGTGTGGATGATGGCACTCTGCGTATTCATGATTGATCAAAAAGCTTGAATATCAAAAGAGGGTAAGAGCATAATTTGTGCAAAGAATCTACCTAAGAGATTAAAAGATTGATAACTCATAGGAGCGAATCTCATTTGATGGCTTGTGTCGTGCCAATACCTTAAATGAAGACCCGATCGTAGAGATGGTGGATGTAGTTGACGAAGTCATGACATTATCACGTGTGAGAATTAAGACTGGATTATTGCATGGGTTGAGCGTAGTAGATACTTGAGAAATGTCCGTAGGTTCTTGGTGAGTCCTTGGGGTAAGTATAAGTTGCCAAGTTGTGATGACTTTGAGAATAGAGAGATTCTCATAATCGGCTTGGTGTCCCTGACAGAATGGAGCATTACCATGATTCGGTTGAGAGTATCCTAATTCGTTGTACCAAACAAGGTATGTACTCCTGATCGTTAGTAGAAAGTAAACCTTGGATTAAATAATACGTTTCGTGTAAGTCCTCTCAGAGGTAGAAGTTTTAGAGGCATTAAGGGACCCTAAAATACAATTAGTAGAATATATTGGTAGGTGCAACGTGGTGAGGAGAGGGTACGCGATAGTAGATATATTGGTAGGCATCAAAGGGCCCTAAAATACAATTTGTGTGTGCTTGAAGATGGATGACTCATTCCTACAACCTCCATTTTTCAGATGAAGATGTTAGACGCGAGCTTGTCGACCTTTAGGCATCAGAGGTGGCTCCTAGTAAAGTAATGAGGACGAGCCCTAATAGTCAGAGATGATTGTTTGGCCAGAAGAAAGATAGCGAATATCCATCTGATGAGTTTTGAAATATTTAAGATTACATGTGGACTTTTTGTGATTGACTACATATCATTTTGTATATTTTAAATTACAGATGTAATGAATGTGGACACTCTTGCTAATAAGGAAATGCTGATTTATAATTCAAATAACTTGTATTACTTGCATATCTAAACCCGCATATTAATTTTACCAGCTTATTTAGTCTTACTTAACAAGATGAACGATAATATTATTACTGTATGCACATTATTGTCTATTTTATTTTCTTTATTTCAAAAACTTATTTAAGAAAGAATGATTAAAAATTATTTCTGTGTTTTAATCTAAGCTTACTTAAATATTGTATATTTAATAAAGGGTGTTACATTATTCTAGTAGAAATATCCTAGTAAGTGCAACGCGGTGAGAAGAGAGTATACGATAATAGATACACTTTATCTTATGTTATTCCACTTTTGTATGTACTTGAGAATGAATGACTCACTGGTACAACCCCCACTTTTTAGATGTTAATGGTAGATGCGAACCTATCAACTTTTAGGCATCAGATGCAACTCCTAGCAAAGCGATGGGAGCTGGTCCTCATTATCGGAGATGACTCCTAGCTAGGGAAGAGTGACATATATCCATTGAACAATAGTTCGGACCTCGACAAATATTTGAAAATGTTTTGTGACTTAATGCATGTTATTTGTGCACTTAAAGTTTTATGTAAAATCGTTATGATGGAATGTAATAAAGTAAAAGTGATGACTTGTATTCTAGATAGTTTTGTATTTGTTTGGATGTTTGAACTTGTACACCTAAAGTATTAGTTTACTCTATTTCTACTTATGAGGAAAATATTTATTATCATTATTGTTTAATTACTACACTATTATCATCCATATGATTTTCTTTACATCAAAATTTTATTCTAGAAAGAACGATGGAAAGTAGTTGAAAGGATTTTACCAATACTTAGGATTCATTCGTTCGAAAAATGTAATGTCAAAAAATTATTTTGCATTTTAAGTTATGAAAAATTTAAATATTGCACAATTAATATAGGAGTTTAGTTAAACTCGCAAATTTCTAATATTATTCTTATGATAATAAAAAGGGTGTTACATGCATCATTAGAGAACTTTTTGTTTCCTCCCTTCTACAATACCTTATTTTTGTTAATCAGTTTAGCTTATCAAATAAAATTGTCTTACAACTATATTTTATATTTTTAATTTTTGATGTGTTTAGTTTCTAAACATATATTTTTTTCTTCCAAATTTTACAAAATCATATGAAAACTCACTTAAGCACATTTTTGTGATTGATTTCTATAAGGATTTTGATAAAGCAACAATCAATTAAAAATTCACCAAATATTCATCACTTAAAAATAAAATTATGGGATTTTACAACGACATTCTAGACATGCAAATGCATCTCTCTAGCAAACTTCATGCAAAATTCATACCACATAGAAAGTAATACATAAAAAATAAAGGTTGCTTGGCTATAGTAAAATTTAACAACTTTCAATTTGTCCTTCCAAGTATCTAATCAAACACAAGCATGCATTTTAGGTTATTCCATTACTTAAAATACCAAGCAAGGCCAATCATAAAAGCACATTACAAATACAATCTTTAAGAATAATATAATTAAAACTAATAATACATAAACAATCAAAATCATAGTCTTAGGTATTATCATTTATGGAAATGAAATCGACCTACCATCTAAGCCTTGATGACCTCGTGGCTGCACACAAGAAAGGAGGAGAGGGTTTGCTTCACCTAAGCCTATCTAAGCTATAATGGAAGGAATAAGCACTTGAATTGAAAAATAAAATGAGAACTCATGAAATTGGGGTGTGTGTTTATGAGAGAAACAATAAAGTGGAAAAAAGATTTTTACCTATTTATGACTCCCTTAAGCTCCAATGGGAGTGGAGAGGAGATGAACTTTAGAGAGTCTTAAGATTAATGGAGAGATTTGAGAGAGTTTGAAGAGGTAGAAGGAAATAATGAAGAGAGAATGGGGAAAGGAGGAGAGAATGTGAAAATGAGAGATAGGTAGGGAGACTTCATGTTAAACTTGGTGGAGAAGGGAACCGAAAAAAATTCTTTTAATTTGTAATTGGAAATAAGGTGTGGTCTAGGATTTTTGATAAGATTTCATTAAATTTTTATCAAAATTTTATATTTACTTACAACTAATGAGACTAGTTCATGGTATACACAAATCACATAATAAGTAAAATTGTAGTACTAAGAAAACAGCCTTTGTCATCTCTCAAGGATCTTTAATTGTTACCATCTAATAAGAAACTTTCAGAAAATAAAAATAAATATAGGGAGGGGATTGATTTAAAAGAAAGGGCAAATTGCAAGTAGTATGAAAAATCAATTTAATAAAAATGATAAACCCATTGATTAGGTTTTCTGGTTGGATCTATCATTGGTTCCTAAAATTAATTTTCGTTGTTAATTCAACTCTTGTTTAACTCTAAAATTAGTCAATCATGTCCCTAATTAATTTTAAGAGAATACTTATTGAAATAAACATCCATACAATTAATTTGGGTTAGATGATCATGTAATTTCTAAGTCACAAACCAATTTATAAAATCAATTATGAATCATACCAATTATTAGACACCAATGACCTTATTAATCCTTATATAGAATATATCAACTCATGTGTTTAGCATATTAATCAAGAATACAAACTCTAATCAAGATGATGTATCAATCTAATAAGAAATCACAATCGGAAGAAAAAAGATTAATAAAGATAGAAATTAACTCAAGAATTGATAAGCAAGTCAATGAGTCCCCGCACTGCCTCTATTCCACTTAGTAGAAGATGACTTTCCTTCACCTCAAGATTCAACCACTATGCTTAACCCTTACCCTCCAAAGATAACTTCCTTTAGTTGCCTCAAACACCTATTGTTACACACTTCCCACCCACCACCCAAACCACCACTTTTACCAATTCACTTAATGGCACTATCCCTCTTCTGCCTTCTCAACGAACCAATTCAAATATTTTCTCACCTATTACCTTTTTATTGCCACTGCCCAAACCACTGCTAATGCAACCAATGAACTCACATCCCCTCTCATTGTCTTTGAGGACAAAGACCATTTTGATCAGACGAGTAATATTAGCCCCAAACATGTTGTTGAGAAATACGCCCAGGTAAGTACGATCTAAAGGCCTAAAAGGGACATCAAAATGCCCAATTGGTTGAAGGAATTCAACTTTTAATGAATTACAATAAAGCTTTATTTTATTGTTGTCAGTTGTTTCCAGAAGCTTCTAAACTAATAGGATGGGCATCACATGTACAGTGATCCTAGACTTATATTTTATATTTAACCTGGAAGCTTTAATGAAAGAAATGGAGAAAAAATAATTAGTTATTTTAAGTTTATAGATTTTAGTCTTAGAATCAGTAGGACCTGGTAGGATACCTAATCTTATAAAAAATAGATTCATTGCTATAGTGTTGCCTCTGCAGAAAAAAAAAAAAAGGAAAGAGAAAATAAAAAGTTAAAACTAGATGATAGAGAGAGAGAAAAATAAGAGAGAAATAGAATGGCTACAGAGGGGCACGAGCTGTAAAGAGGTTGGTTGTAGAAGATCCAAACTCAATCGTATCAAGGACATAATTATTGTCTTTTTGCGTTAAATGAATTGACATTGTTACAAAGAAAACAATGCAACAGATAAAAGAAAAAAAAACCTAAATCTGAATTGGCATTGTACTGTACCACTCTGAATTCGCAAGTTGCAGGATTCACTACTTTTTGTCATACTAATGCAATATGTTCAAAAGGACATATATAACTATGCGGCTGCGTTTGAATTGGTGAAAAGAGATGTAATGAAGCAAAATTTAAGAGTGACTTTATTTTCTATTGTTTTAATTGGTTAGAAGCAGGGACGGATTCGTATGTTCAATTGGGGGCATTGGCCACTCTGACTTTTTTTTTTCTTTAAAAATTTTTTAATATATAAAATATTTATTTTTAATTAGAAAAATTGTTTATAGAAAAAAATGAAAATGTTAGTTATTTATTTTAATTTTTAATACAATATTATTGTTTTATAATTTTTATGGTAAAGATAATTATATTTTTTTCTCTTTTTAACAAATATTTTATTTACCTTTTCAGAATTTTTTTATTACGGAGATAATTTTTTTTCTGTTTTAGGAAAAATTATTTAAGTATCATTTATATTCTTTTTTATAATATTTTTATTTTATAATTTATTATTACTATTCAAAAGATTGCAAATGATTGTATTTGCAATCAAAGTCAAACGACGTTATTAGTCCTTTTTATGTTAAATTCATTATAATTAATCTAAAAGCTAAAAGTTATTTACATTTATCAACGAAACAATCTTACAAATGTTACATAAATAATTAATAATTTAAAATTTTTGACACATAATAAAAAAATATTCTTTATCTTTATCATTGTTCTTTATATATATTTTTGTTCATGTGTTTTGAATATGAGTCCATAATATTAATCTAAATATTAAATAAGTAATTTATAATATAATAAAGTAAACTTTAGATATGTGTGGACATTAGTAATTGTACCTTAAAAAATATTTAATTTATCTTTTAAATAAATATATTTTTCTTTTATATTTTTTATATTTTTTTGAAAAATATTCATTTCATTTTTATTTACAATATCAATTATCTAATTTATTAAGATTTAAAAAAATAATTAATTTAATTGATAGTAATAAATTATTTTAAATTTATATTTTTTAAAAAACTAATATTGTTATTAATATTTTTTTAATTGTTTGGTAATATAATTAATTAAGAATATTTTAATTTAAAAATAATTAATACAATAAAATTCTGAATGAAGTTTGATAAAAAGAATCAACACTACTTCTAATTTGAGTTTTATAAGTAGAAAAAAATAACAATTATAAATATTTACTATGAAAGTAATATTTATTATATGGGATTTACTAACTTACATCTACTTAACTTTTTTTTAGAAAGAATAAGTTAATAAATTATAATTATAATTTTTTTAAAAAAATACTAAAGATATAACTTACTAATTTGTTTATTTTAAAAAATATGTAGGTGTAAGTTAATAAATCTTATACATATTTATTAACATACACTTATTTTTTAGAAGTAATTTAGTAAGTTATAGTTTGAATGTATTTTAAGAAAACTTGTAGTTATAATTTATTAATTTACTGTTTTTTTAAAAAATAAACGAGTGTAAGTTAACAAATTACTTTATATATTTATTTAATAAATTTTATTTTAACAGTTGGTCCCTTCTGTAATAAATCCTGGCTCCGTCCCTGGTTAGAAGTTTATATATATATATAAGCAATCGTTTAGAAGATGATGAATGACATTACAAAGTAGCATCTAACGTAACTTACTGATTTTTAATCCATTGACCGTAAGAAGAATTAGACACGAGGTTGTATATGCCAATCGGGATTTGGAACCACACGAGATTTTAGTTACACAAAGTATGAATATGTTACTAAAAAATATTTTTGTCCTATAATAGTATAATAAGCTCTTTTTTTTTTTTTTTTTTTTTCAGTTTTGGTCTTTATAATTTTTTAAAATTAATCTTTGTATTTTTTAATTTCACTTATTATTTTTTTTTGGTCTTTATCATTTTATTTTACTACTTGTAATATATTTTTTTTCCCATTTTTGTTCTTGTATTCTCTATAATATTTTTTTTATTTTTTTAATATTACAAAGAGACTAATTAAAAATAAAAAATATTAGAGACAAAAATGAAAAAAATAAATATATTATAAATATTGAAAAAAAATGACCAAAACAAAAGACAATGAATTTTACAATGATTATTTAAAAAATAATTTTACAAAGACGAAAACAGAAAGAATGGTATATTATAAAGATAAAAATATATTTAAACATTAATAATTTGTATAATGAGTAAAAGAGTTTTCTAATTATATCAATTTCTCCTCATTTATAGAGAAACTTTTTTTAAAAAAAAAATTGATTTCTATGGATTGTGGGTAGAAATGATTTATTGTTAACCAATAAAAAAAATAAGGTTTAGATGACTTGTATGGTAATTATGATAAAGAATGTATTGGACTTTATAATTCTCTTTTAGAGAAACCAGGATTGTCTTTATAAAGGATATATGTAATTTTAGAAAAAAAAAATGAATGGCAACATTTCAATTAACAAATAGAAAATCGTCAGCATCAGGATCGCATTTTGTGCAGCGATGGCATCAAAAAGTACCAAAACAACCAATCATTTTCCCACCAGTTTGAAGTTGATTATATAGATGAAACTGATTTTTTTTTTTTTCAATATCACGATCATACAAAAAGATTTAGAGATAATAAAACGCAGACTACAAACAATGAAAACAAGAACATTTTCATTCACTGTAATTGGTCTGATGCACTTACCATACCAAACATGCAGTGTTCCACAACCAAGGCCTCAAGGCTGATTCTGATCATCACTCATTCAATGGCAAGCATTCAACCCTTTTTGATTTATTGACAATGGCAAAGCATGACTTGATCATTGTAACATGGGATGGAAAGAAGAGAAGAAAAAATGACCCCCAAAACCAAAAAGACAAATTGAGGGACTGCAAATCCTGCATGATCTCCCCCCTCTTTTGCTAGAGTGGCATGTATGGAAAACTGAATAACTATTGATACAAAAACAAATGGAAAATTATGCAAGTAAATTGATGAATGGTACAGAGAGAAACGCTAGCATCACACCTTCTAACAGACTCTTTTTAATACATTTTTTATTATTGATTAAAATTTTTAAGAAGTCACAAAATTTTATAAATGTCATTTTTTATTCAACGAGTCTCGCTAATAATTTTGTAACTTCCAATAAAATTTAATCAATAATAAAAATGTGTTAGAAATAATATGTTAAAAAGTGTGTTGTTAGCACTTCTCGGTTATGTTACAAATGTCTCCAAGGCCTTTCTGCTAGCCTTACACATTCATTGTGCCTATAACAATCCACAAGATGATCAATTGTCAATCCTGCAGCTTGCATAAAAGAATAAACTATCACTGGACCCAAAAACTGAAAGCCACGCTTTATCATGTCCTTGCTGATGGTATCTGCTTTTTGAGTCCTTAGAGGGACATCTCTTGGGTATTTGTATCTGTTAATCATTGGTTTGTGATTTACATAACCCCATATATAGCAGCTAAATGATCCATATTCCCTTACAATCTGTGGGCAAAATGATCAATCAACAACTAATTTAGCCATGTTGGTCAAGTCATAGAAAATTATGGATACACATCACATTATTGATTCTGTACTTGCCTTCATTATGCATTTGGCATTGTCTACAACGCACCTAACTCTGCAATCGGCTAACAGAACTTCCTTGTTTGATGCTATTTCCATGATTTCTTTCTCCTCCATTTTGGCCACACTAGTAGGATCAAATCCAGCAAAAACTTGTCTGTGTCAAGCACAACATTATATAGATATATTAATGTAATTACAAACCAAGCAACATGAGTTCACATGGAATTTTTCCTCACACAACGCTAGATTGTTACCTAAGAATTTCCTTTCTTTTTAGAATTTCTGTCCAGTTGTAATCTATCAGCAATCCTGACAGTGTAAGCTGCTCAAATAATTTTCTAAATACTAACGTTTCTTTTGCAAGGTAAAGAAAAAGTAGCAACATACAGAAACATTACTTACTTGTCATCGTAAGCTGGAACTCCCCAACACTCATCGTGAAATTCTATGTAAGCTTTATCTGCACAAGTATTCTATATCAATTCGATTCTAATTTTTCTTGGTGAAAGTATTATTAAAAGTCAAATGATGCATAGCTGGAAGTAGGTAGTGTTAATAAAAGTTGGCTTTATCAGCATAAAACCTATGTAAAGTGTGAAATTTAAATTGAGATGAATATCGCAATGAAAATTGGTAGAATGTTGTGCTTACTTTTATTGTCATGGTAACAAATAACATTGATATTAGTAATGACTTCAACACATGGGTTATGTTATCAGTAGTTACTCAATCACCCGTCTAAAATAAAATCTTACTACGTGTTATGGCACAGTACAACCGTTATTATTAATTCTAAAAGCAATTTGGTCAAGCAATACACAACAACCAAAGTATGCCACTTGGTTTCACGTTCAGGCTACAGACTACTGATACTGAAGTGAAAGCAACCTACTCTATTGAATCTATTGAATCTTTATTACACACATAGAAGTTGTTGGTGGAAAGACTTGTTATCAGAGAGCAAGTTATTGTTTTTTCATTTTCATTTTTTCCTTAAATAAACATAGAATTTAATTAGAATATATTGACGCTGTAAAACTTTTTTATACTATTATCTGGTCACAGACACTTATATAATTAAAAGTTGTCAATTTTTATAATAATTATTTTAAAAAATATTCTTTAGTCTCTTTATTTTCAGTCAAATATGATTAAAATCTGTAATTTTATATAGATGAATTTGATCAAAATCTCTGTATTTTTATATGGATGAATTTAATCTATAAACTTTAAAAATATAAGAATTTATTTTCTAATCGATTATTTATAAGCATAAAAGATATTCATAGGGTCTAAATTTACATACTTTTTAAATTTTGAGAAATTTATTGAAATGAAAATTGTGGAAACTTAACAACATTTGAGTTAAAATTCCAGAATTAAAAATATTTTTTTTATTATTTTAAAAGTCATATCTAAAATGATTTCTAATTAGCTGTGAATTTAAAAATTTAAGCTGACAAAATATCAAAATTAAAGCATATAGATACCTATCCCCAGATATAATGACAATGCAGAACACTTACAATGCAAAAGAAAAAAAAAATGATGATACTAGTGAAGAAATTGATCATACCACAGTTCTTTGTGATCCAGTTGCACCTTTTCAATTCACCAGGCTCAGCAGTATGTGGGATGTGTTCTTGCACAGTCTTAGTAACAGCTGGTTCTCTTCTTTGACGCGGCGAAATCAAATTCAGTGCAAATTGAAAATTGTCATCCGCTAGATTCAAAGAATCTGTTAGAGAAGAGTCATCTGAATTTTGTGACAAAGATGACGATAATGAAGATATGGATGAAGTTGAAGAGCTTCTCTGAAGCCTAATTGGGTAAACTTTGTTGAGTTGCTTAGGGAAAAATATTTGGTTCAATTTGCGTGACTCATGAACACTTGTTTTCTTCTCCATAGCATGCCTTCTTACATAGGCATACTGAGAAAGATGAAGGTAAAGTCTATTGTTATAAATGGAAATGATGTAAAATGGGTTGGTGTTCATAATAGTAGGAGATTCAAAAGGAGATGGATGGCAAGTAGGAACAATTCTTATTGGTTGGTGAAATGTGAGTTTCAAGTTTATGAAATGTTTTGGCTTCTTAGATTTTAAGAAATATTTAAGGCTATGAGATAGGGAACACATTTTCAAAGAATTAAAAGATACTACTCTGTTTGGCAACATCTATAATCAATCTATTAACATCATACGGATTTTCTAATGCTAAACCAAACAAAATTACACAAAAAACTCACTCACTCACCAAATCTTTTGAATTGTTCTACTTGCTGAATACAATTATCAATATTACTCTCATTTATAAGCAGATTAAGACAGGGTAAAGTTACCAAGGTTGTATAGTCAAACAATCCATGTAGTCTAACTTCGCATATGACAAATCATTATACATATAGTGTCATAAATAATATCACATATATTTCCAGTTGTGAGATTAATGTTCCCAAGATTTTTATTTTAAGAAAAAGACTATTAAAAAAATTGATAATCATGAATGTAGGAGTACATTATTTTGTTTAGTGTTGAACTTGTATCACTACCAATATTAATTAGAATATTATGGGATATGATGGTATTAGAAAAATTGGCTCACTTTATAATGGAAATCATCATAATGACACTATATATTCCGTAGAAGAACTTCATCATCACTAATTCATATCGTTTCTCAAGAAATTAGTTATTTTAAAAGGGTTTTCTCTGTTTACTCCAAATGTTACCGTAGAGAGGTGAACTAGCTGAAAAGGCAATTACACTCCTAATCAAAAGACAGACCACTCACATTAGTTGTGGAGTTTGTCTCAGTGCAATTCATTCTTAACTCTTACTCATAATATGCCTTTTAAGTCTGATACATACATGTTGCCAACATAGACAGAGATATGTCATCCTTTTTCCCATTTTATGTAAATCAAATATAGGTTTCCTTAAACAACTTGGTGCATGAGATGAAGAGACTAGGTTTGACATACGGCTAGCTTGAATGGTACTTTTGTTTTCGTAACTTGGGATTCCTGACCATTGAATGTTGTATTGGGAACTTGGGATTCGTTTAGCAACTTGTTATTCACATTTTATTAGGACATTTTGAAGTAGTTTAAAATTAGTGATTTACGTCTGTTGAGTTATTTTAATTCAATATATTAAATACTTGATTAAAATCATGTTAAAAATAAACCAAATTCAAGTTTTATAAGTTTGACATTCAAAATTTTGTGAATAGTAGTATCTATTTAACTACTGAAAGCTAACAGCACTGTATAAAACCTTATTAAATTAAGATTCTATTATGTTTTAAGATGATTTTGGATCGTAGGGAGTACAAGTCTATCTCTCCCTCTATTCTACCATTAGAAAAGCTTGGCCTGTCTCCTCTTCCATCCCCTTTTTATTCTTCTTCTATTTTTCTTTCTTTTCCTTTAAAAGCCCCTAAACTTAACTGTCACTAATAGAAACTAACTCAAGACCTATTTTGGTTTTACCCTATTTCACGTTACACACACCCTTGTAACTTGGGGTGTATTAATTTTCCTCCCAAAAGTTTTTATCTTGTGCTCGGGGTGAAAGTAAGACAAATCCTACTAAATAAAAATATTTAATTATTTATTTGATTCTTATAATTATATATATTTTTGTTTTAATCTTTATGCTTAAAAGCATTTCATTTTAATTTTTACATAAATAAATTTGTTTAGTCTTTACCATATGAACTAAATTAAAATGATATATATAGAGATTAAAAGATATTAAAAATGATATATGTAAAAATTAAAATAAAATATTTTTAAATATAAGAACTAAGAAATTAGAAATATTTTTTATTATAGAAATTATATTAATAATTAAACTTATAAAAAAATTAACCCAGGTCCACTATTTATGCCATTACTTTGGTTTATCTCATGTTTAAATACTGTAGTTAAGTCTTAAGACACCCATTTACCATTTCAATTTGATCATTTTATCGTGGGTGATCAGCTAATTAAGTTGAACCTGAGCTCCAACAGGTTAAACAATTCATTTCTAAAGCTACCAAGCAGGATTTTGCTTCGATCCGAAAGCAACTCAGTTCTGAAGCTACCTAGGCTGGAAATCTACGCAGAGGAATAAAATTACCATATTTCATATATCGATCTACCACTACTATTAGTGTGTTTTTCCAATTAGACTTAGGAACTTGTAAAGGATGGCCTATCAATTCAATTATTCACTGTCCATTTAATTTATTTAAAAGTAAATTTATTCAATCTATCCATTATAAAAAATAAAAATAATGTGAATTAGATTGAATTTATCTATTTAATTTTATTAATAATTAATATTTCATTTAATATCATTAAAATCTAATAGATTTTTTAATAAATACTTAATATATCAAAATTAATTTAATATTTTTTTTACAAATATAAATCTTTTTTAAATTTATTTTTTAAAAATTC
>JAMLFT010005092.1:0-18194 GCA_026544285.1 Pachyrhizus erosus | reverse complement strand
AATAAATAAGTTCCTATTCTTAAGCTACAACTTTATTTATTTATGAAATAATAATATTTTTATTAACTAGAGAAATAAGATGTTACACTCATAAAACTTGAGTAGGTAAAATATTATGAAATCGAGGAGAGAGATACACATAAACATTTAATGAAGAGAATTAGATGTTATTTTCACTTGGGTGGTGGATTCGTCGCGATGAGGTGCAACGTGTTTCAAATTCTATTATTAGGACAAGCATATGCATGCGAGTGTGATGTGAAATGCCAAATTTATATGAACAAAAGAGTCGTGTGGATTGTTCAACTGTCAATGTTTTATATATATATAACTCAAAGGAGTAAAGTGGTGAATTAAATGGCAGGATTCACTAAGTTATGGTGAAGGAGGTAGATGTCCTCAATAATGATATGTTGTTGACCATTGTAAGACTATGTGAGTCTTGCGCTAATTCCTCACACTCGGTACCATTAATAGTAGGACCTTTCCTAAAAGGACAGAAAAAGGACAATCCCAATGATGATGAGTGGTTGTAAAGTTAGTCCTCGGAGAACATGTGGAATTAAAATATGTAGGATGAAAAGTAAACTGTGAGGCTTGATCATCCATGGGGCTATGGCATCTGTGTGGCACAATGTCCCAACCATTCTTAGTAGGGCCAACAAAACCTGAAGTCACTATCATGTTGGTGAGAACTTCCAATTGTATTGTAGGGAAGGGTGTACTCTCAATATCCATCCAACCTCAAAATTGGTAAGACCACTAAGTTATGGAAAATTGTGACACCCTTTTCATTTATCAATTTTTTTAATTTTATTGTAATTTAGAAAATTATTTATTTTAATTGATTTAAAATAGTATGACGAAATATTTATTATTAAGATCTCATAGAAGAAGATTGCATTCTTTAAATTGACATTATCAAACATCACATAACAGAGAGGACAATACCATTATCTTAGCAAGTAATAATTTGAAATTTTCAAGTTATATATACAAAGATGTAGCACAAAACATTACTTGTCTTGTTTTTACTGGCTAACATAACATAAAAGTAGCTTTTAATGAAAATTCAACTAGTAAACTCCTATAGAAAGCTTAATCGGAACATTCAAAGGGATCTTCTTCTAACGATTCCTCCCTTCCTTCCTAATTGTTACTTCCATTTAGATCTAAGCTTGCCAGTGGATTTGGATTTGACAAGGGTTGAGTGTGTCTAGGATCTACTAGAATATCAAGCAAAATTCCAACGTATTTGGATGGCAATGTTTGTGTCAAGATGACAGGTAGGTCTGTGTGGGAGAATTTCCCGTAAGGTATGACATTAATGGACATAAAGGCAAATCTCACGTATCTAGTAAAGGTGTCGTCTTCAAATAAGGGGTCGTGGGTCCATCTCCCCTCTAGGGGTATGATCATTAAATGGAACAAGGGATACAACTCTTTTGCCATCAGTATCTAAAAAGTGAGGTTGTAGGAGTGAGTCGTCTATCCTTAAACATACACATGGCATAAAAACAATTACTTATTATCACATTTCTTTCATCTCACCTAATAGTGTCTACCTATGTTTCCTAGTTGTAATAGGTCCCTTCATTGTCTCCAATTTCTAACTCCCAAAGGACTTACAAGACACGTCTTAATATTTCCTTTTTTTGCATATTGGTGACGATTGAGAGTACATATCTTGTTTGGTACATCGAATCACAATACTCCCAACTGAATCATTGCAAAGCTCCGCGTTATCGGGAATGCCAAACTAATTTTGTGGAATCCCTCTATCTTAGAGTCATTCACAATTTGGTACCTTATCCACCCCCAAGGACTCGATCGTCCCTGCTTACATCCCTTAGGTACCTTCTGTAGTCAACCCATGCAGTACTTCAATCATAACTCACATTGTATTCTTTAATCGAAAAGTCCCTCCAACATCTTTATGACTAATTTTCTTGCAACTTATTGCTATTTTTGAGGTAACATTCCTCGATCAATTTATTCCACATCAAGGGACTAATCATCATCATGTAGAATCCAAGATTCGTCTTTATTCTACCCTTGTCCAAATTATTCATTGAAGGATCATTTAATATTTTTTTATTTTCACTAGTTGCACTTATCTTCTATCCTAGGGTTCTTTGCTCAAGTTCTGCCTCCTAGAGGCAATCACCTTAGAGCTACAATCTACAATTCCTCTATTGTCAATAGAGATAAGCAATAAATCTTGTCAACTTTAAATATTAATTCTATAATAGATAATAATAATCAATGGTATAGAAGAATGAAATCAGTTTCTCATGTTCAACTGGTTCCATCCAATTATATAGACATTTATAATAATATAGTAAAAGGAAGAGAAGTAACTTGATATAAGCATTTGAGAAAAAGTAAATAGAAATTATTTAATTATTAAATCATATAATTTTGTTACCTATTAGTTTTATCTCTCTCTTTCTCCCTTTATTTCCTTTCTCTTTCTCTCTCTCTCATTCCACTTTTTCTTTCTACTTCCTTTCTCTCTCTCTCTACTTTCTCTTTCTCTTTCCACTATCTCTCTCTACTTTCTCTCTCTCTCCCCTTTTTCTCTCTTCCTTCCCTCTTCTCCCTCTCTCTCTTTTCACTTCCCCTCTTTACCCATTATATTTCCTAATGTTTCCTTCTGTATCTATTTTGTTAGCCAATCCATCATTAAGCAAAATTCAGTCTTCATTCTCAGCATTTGTTCAAAATCTCACAGCATCATCACAGATAATGAATTTTGATCAATGTGTTTTGTTCGCAATCATAGTTCTTGTAACAAATCGAATTTCAACTTGAATTTTAAACGAAATTAGCTTAGTAGATGATCTTAACAGATTAATAGCTATGGCTAATGGAGGAGGAACTTCAAAAATTCAAAACTCAACCTTTCACCATCGTTTGCACAAATTAAGGGGCTTAGTACGAAATAAACATCTTTAGAAACTAAATTAATAGATAAAAATTGAATAACAAAGGCTCTTCCTACCTGTTTTGAATTTTCCCAACGAGTAGTTTCAAATTTTTTTATGAGGGGTCAATTTTGTCTTCCCTGCCTTTATTTCATATCGACAACCCAAGCTTGGGCAACCATCACAATCTGCATTAGTCAAAGTCCCGAGTTGATCGATGGATCGACTTACATCGTTCCACGTTCGATCGAGACACATCATAAGCCCCCATCAGCTTCCCTCCCAAAAATTTCAAGCACTTTTTGACTATTTTTCCAAAGTCTTTTTCATCTTTCCCTCGTGGTAATATTTATCCTTGGACAGAATTTACCACTCGATTGAGCCTACATTACCAAACAACCTAACTCATCAATAACATCTTGTGGTACGACAAGGTTCGAGCATGACGAGGATCATACTCTTTCTAGTGGCCCCTTCTAGGGGACTTAGGCTCGATCTTCCAATAAGGACGCTTCTCTAGACTATAATTTGGATGCTGAAAGTGACTAATTTTCATGATGGGCTCTTCCTAGTTTGCTCACCATTACTAGGGGAATCCTTGTAAGTTTCTTTTCCTGTGCTTATTGATATGCTTAAACTCAGCGGCTAGACTCGTCAAACCTAAGGTATAATTGAGAGTGTCGACAAATGCAAAGGGATCAAAGAATCTAAAAAATGACATATAACATGTGATTGGTCTCAAGCATGTTGCCCATCCACCATTTTCTCACGATGCAAACTACCATGAACTCAATTTTCAACCAATTGTGACTCATTGCTCCCACGAAGATAGATACACCCTTCAATATTTTTGTAAGGGTAACGGTGTGTGACACCTAGGCAGGGGTGCCCTTAGCCTAATGGCTTTGGGCACAACTTGCATTCAGAGAATCGATGGTTCATTAGATTTTGCAATTTATTCTAAGTATCAGGTTTTTCTATGTTCTTCAATGATGCAAGAGCCAAGATATTCATTGTCGAGAGTCATTTTATACAATGTGTCATTACGACACTCATCGGACACCATCTTTGAGCCCAAAAGAATCGTACTTAACAAATAAGTTTCAATTCCTTGGTACACGAAGTGCTTGGGTTTTGTGGTTGTTGACCAAAGGGCAAGCCATTACCCAACACAAAAGAGAGGAGGTTGAGATACGACATTGCACAATCTTAGGGCAACCTACCCCTTGGTGGATAACACAAATTCATTATTCAACTTGGCTTGAGGCATCAACAATGATACTTTTGCACGTTCACCTACGAAAACCTTGCTACAACATCTCCTTCCTCTAAATGATAAGGTTTAATGGACTTCTCACAACGTCGCAGCCAACAAATTGCCCATGTTGCCACAATTTGAACACTTCACCATACCATTCAACCGATAGGAGTGACGAGCGATGTGTGAAAAAGGTAGGGACATAGTCAACGTAAGCTAATGACTCGCGCTTACTAGGAATTTCTTGTTGAAGGACAACAATTAAAATGATCTATTCTCATCATGATGAAATTTCAAAGATTACTCGAGCATGTTGGCCGAGGCTATAGACTCGTTGAATACATCAGTGTAGCGCGTGTGCGGCCCAAAACATCTAAGGGCATCACAAACGTATTCTTGCCTTAAGCTTTCATGGCCTAAGCGGTCATAGTCCCTCTAAGAAAATGGTCTTGAACGGTTACCTCCACCTAGCAATTTAACATATTGAGGTCTCATTCGTTAATGGAATTAACTAGATAAATCACTCCACCAACTAAGAATGGCCATGCACCACCATCCAAAGAATCAAGAAAGAGCTCTTAGTTTGCCAATCCTTACTATGTCTATACCTGGTAAGCTTCCCTATATTGAGTCAAATTAAGTTCTAGGCTTCACTTCTGGTGGTACCCTTCTGTCAATTCCTTTGATTTCTCATAAGGTGCCAGCAAAGTCCTAAAAGCAATGTTCGTTGATCCCTAGTCGACATTGTTTATTGTTGAGACTAGGACAATACCTAATCCTCTTCGAGACCCCAACTTTTGTTCTTGATTAATGAAAATATCCTTAACAAATCTTTCCCAGTTGTTCATCTTTCATAAATCCAAGAATGTCACCTTTGACTATGAAATACAAATGCCCCCGACTGTCCCTATTAATCATTACTCTGATCTTGAAGGCTAACATAATAGGATCATAATCTTGTGATGTTATCCCATGTTAAGGTATTCAAAGTAAAGATTGGTTTAAGTACTCTAATTTCTTCAAAGTAATAGCGCCAGTGGAACGACTAAGCCTATTAAGGCTAGAAGCTCATTCTAGAAAAAGGGATGAGCCGACCGGTGCACACCAAATGCATATTGATCAATCCAACCCGAGGTCAAAATATGAGTTTTTAACTACAACAACTTAAATATAAGATATTGGAGTTGGAGTTGTCGTGACTACTGGCACCAACATTGCCCTCCAATGGGTCCTCATTAAAGGATTTAGATTGTTCTCATTCCAATTACCAAAGGCACTTGCTGCCTTCCTTGGATGTGGTTGTCGTTTCTCATAATCCCTCTTAGAAATCAAACCCTAATTCTCCATCACCCATCACCACCATGGCAGGTATCCCACCATCGAAAGTTTATAGCATAGAAATTTGAATGATGCATTCCTGGCACAAGGGCCATGCAATTCAAAAAATTATCACAAATATCAAAGCAAAAGGCAAAGCTTGCGTTGACATTTTATCTAATAAATGCATCCCTTCCAAAAGTCGATGTTTGTTGCATGTATTATCTCTAGAATTACTACGATTATCCAAGCAGTAGATACCATCAAACAAACTAAAACTGATTTAAAGATTCATTCATAGTTTCACAATCATAATTAGTTCATACTTACACATGCATGACATAATCTTATAGACAAGCATGTGACTACTGGTTGGATCAACTAGGTAGCATCTGTTAATGATCATTCACTTGACACACAAGCATTGTCAACAATGATGCTAGACAAAATAAGCATCCAACGCACAATCATTCAAGATAATTGATATAGAACACAATGAGGCACCAAAAAACCACCCTAGTTTACTACATGCACCATATCCAATAGAATAGTATCCACAGGTGTATCATAAGAGTCATGACAATACACAGGTAACATAGACAACTTGTTCTACTTTAAAAGCCTTTGACATTCCCAAAAATGAGCCCCAAACAAAATGAGTTACTAACACCAGCCACACAAATAGCTTTTAGTTGGTAGGCAACACAAGAATTGATTGTGAACACCTAAAGCCACAAAGGCTAAAAAGGTATTCATGGATAGGATGCATGTTTGATTGTTCGATGCACAAACATGGAGCCAGCCAACACAAACTTCCAAATTACCACTCACATGCCATCACATTCACTAAACTTAGCACTACTATATAAACCACACACCACATTGCCATATAAGCAAGCAAGCAAATGGAAACACTGAATGACACCTTGTTCACATTGCTAAGCATGACAGAAATAACTGAATAGGAGCAATTACTGAGTCTCGTTGCATATCAACAACATCAAAAGGGGAAACACAATAGAAATTAAGATATATTGTGCTCTTCCTAGGGAGGCCATATAAGTTATAGTGAGGGATATGACGCACCCTATGAAACAAGACGGGTCCCCAACATTCCTCAAGGCACTCCCTTAAAGACTTTGCCCATAAATACCCTAATATGACATGACCATGATGCTCAAGCTTGCCTATATAAGGAAAGTCACACCACAAAGACAATGATGAGTTGCTAATCTTGTGACTTGACCAACACCTTAACAATAAACTAGCTATCTAGAATCCTTATAATATCAAAAGGCACCAAACTTGGATCCTATTAAGCATTATCAGTGCATCATCGAAGCTAGAATTACCCAAGTCACAAGCCCACCACACTTGCCTAAGTTCAACCAGAATTCACTGCATGCTTGTATGCCATGAAGAGAATGGTGTGTTGCTTGTTGGGGCTACACCAACTTCTCCACAACAAGACAATCACCTAGAATCCTTATAATATTTAGAAGGACCAAAATTAAATCTTATTCAACATTATCAATGCATCATCGAAGCTATAATAGGTTGCACCACAAAGCCCGCCCACTAAACCCAATTCAATCAAGATTCGCCCCACATTTCCATGCTATGAAGGCCATGGTGCGTTGTTGGTGGAGGCTGACAAGCCACAACCCAACAACCACCTTACTTGAGTAGGATCGATCAAGATTCTATATCATTAAATGCCATGAAAAGCCATGAGGCGTTGTTGTTAGGGACAGGCTATCCATAGTCGAACAACCACCTTACTTGATTAGTCTTGATCAAGATTCTACAAGCTTAAATGTCATGAAAGCATTAATGCGTTATTGTTGGAGGCAAACTAGCCACACACCAATGACGACCTTACTTGACTGGGATCAGTCAAGATTCCATATCATTAAATGCCATGAAGCAATGATGTGTTATTGTTGGAGGAAGACTAGCCACACCCAAATGACCACCTTCTTGACCTAGATTGATCAAGATTCCACATCATTAAATACCACGAAAGTAATGATCTGTTGTTATTGGAGGCAGACTAGCCATACCCCAACAACCACCTTACTTGACTAAGATTGATTAAGATTTTGCATGCTTAAATATCATGAAAGCAATGATGAGTGATTGTTGGAGGCATAATAGCCACACACTAATGACCAACTTACTTGATTGGGATCGATCAAGATTATGCATGCTTAAATTCCATAAAAGCAATGATGTAACATTGTTGGAGTCATACTAGGTATGCCCTAACAACCACATCAATTAACCAACATCGATCAAGATACTGCATATAACTAATATATCATCCAAATATCTTTGCAATTAGATAACAAAATGATTTTTAAAGATTTTTTTGGTGGGTTAAATTGTATAAAATCCTAAAAACTGGAAATGTTACCTAGCAATTTAATTTTGATGTCATTTTTTTGCAAACACTCCCAAAATAATATAACTAATGTATTCTCAAAATACTATTTCAATTGGAGAAAATAATTTTTTAACGTTTTTCTGGTGGATTAAGTTGTGTAATATCCCAATAAATGGAAAAAAAGGTGCCAAAAAGTTTATTTTTGATGCAAATTTTGGCAAACAGTCTCAAAATAAAATAAGTAATATATCATCCAAATATCATTGCAATTTGAGAAAATATATTTGTAACATTTTTTAGTGGGTTAAATTGCATAATATCCCAAAAATGAAAAGGGTACAAAGAAGTTGAATTTTAATTCATGATTTTTTGCCAAGGAAATAATTTTAAATTTTTTTGTTAATGGCATAAAATGCATAAAATCTGAAAAAATGGAAAAGGGTATCTAGAAATCAAATTTTGATGCAATTATTTACAAATAATCACACAATAATATGATTAATATATCCTCTAAATATCTTTGCAATTGGATAACAAAATAAATTTTAAAGATGTTTTGATGAGTTAAATTATGTAAAATTCCAAAAAATGGAAAATAGTACCTAGAAGTTCAATTTTGATGCCATTTTTTGTAGACACTCCCAAAATAATATATCTAATGTATCTTCCAAATAACATTGCAAATAGAGAAATTAAATTTTTAACATTTTTTTGGTCGAATAAATTACACCATATCCCAAAAAATGAAAAAGGTACTTAGAAGTTAAATTTTGAAGCAATTTTTTGCAAATACTCTCAAAATAATATAACTAATGTTTTATCCAAATATCATTGCAATTAAAAAAAAATGTTTAACATTTTTTAGTGGGTTAAATTTCCTAAAATCTAAAAAAATGGAAAAAGGTATCTAGAAATTGAAATTTGATGCAATCTTTTGCAGATAATTGCAAAATAACATAACTAATGTATCTTCCAAATATAATTGCAATTATATAACAAAATAATTTTAATTATTTTTTTGCCACCTAAATTGTGTAAAATTTCAAAAAATAAAAAAGGTATCTTGAAATTGAATTTTGATGTTGTTTTTTTGTACAATCCCAAAAGAATATAAATGATATATCCTCCAAATATCATTGCAATTAGAGAAAATATATTTGTAACATTTTTTTGTAGATTCAATTGTGTAAAATCCAAAAAAATGAAAACAACGCTACCTAGAAGTTGAATTTTGATGTCAATTTTTGTGTACAATCCCAAAATATAATAAGTATTTATCATGCAAATATCATTGCATATGGCTAACAATAATTTTTAATGATTATTTTACCAAACTTCTGAAAATGGGAAGAATTTTTAAAATTGAAGTATCTAATAAGGGGAAGAGACTTCACTTTCAAATCTTCCCAATGTCATTGAGGGCCTTAAGGTAGTTGCTTAAATTAAGAAGTGATGGATAGTACATCATTTGGACATGTTGATATTTGGTGTGGTTTTCGAACCATCTTTTGATATGGTTTAGTGCACCAAAATTTTAACCCTCACACCTATTTGATTTGGTCTAGTGCACCATTGTTCAATTTTTGATTCGGTTATTTGTACCAAAATTAGCATCATCACCACCCATAGTGCTCATAGTTTAGTTTTTCATTGGTCATTTGCAAAAAATTCAATGAACTTGAAATTTGTGTGCATCAAAAAATAGTAGCCTCTTTCTTCCTTTACTTAGTAACTCTTGAAGATTAAAAAATAAATGAGAGAGGAGGAAATATGGTGTAAGATGTGAGAGGGAGGGACGAATCAATGCGATAAGAGCTAAATCTTAGTGGATCATAGCAACAAGGTCACTTTGCCACTTATAATACCTTGTAGCATATTTAAGTCGTTTGCAAAGGATTATACTCATTGCTCAATGGAAATTGCACTTCAAGGTGTCTTGCGCGGCTAATTTGCCCAACAAGTATCACCCACGACACATGCCTTTGGGGGACCTAGACCCTCTACTACGGGCAGGTAAATAAATGACGAGAGCACGCATCACTTCTAGCCTGGATTCTAACTTAGAGATGTTCAGTAATAATCCAACACATGATAGCTTTGCAGCATTGGCTTTTCAACCAAACGCAATGAGCAATTGTGCAAATCAATAATTCCTTTTGTAATAGGTTGAATTACTATTGCGACACTATCATCAGTAAGGTAAAACTAACTTGTCTCATAATAGTCTAAACCTAGCTAATATTCCCTATTGATGAGTGAACAATCCAACACCTACTGAATTCTGCTTTACAATGATAGGAATAGCTGACATCAAAGGATCAAAAAGAAATGTCACCACGAACGCTTGGCTTCCACAAGCTAGTTATCCCTATGGTAACTTTTCTAACACATCTAGCTTCAAATTTAGAAGGACTAAAGAATTGATAGGTTACGCTTTCACTGTTCATATTCGTCAAGAAATCAGAATCAAATGAGCTTTTACACTTTTGTTCCATACAAGATTTTTATTATTATTGAGCTTATCTTATGACACTTGCGTTATCTTTTAACAAATGTGTTGCCTAAGCCAAACTACCTACCTGACAATCTCTTTCGCCTAGATCGAACAATCGAAGCCATCCTTGTGTCCAAAAAGAGGGGTAGCATCTTGCATCCCATTCACAAAATAAGTAAAATAACGTTAATAGTAGTGACATTTCACTTTCATTGTTTCCAGCTCCCACTTATCCTACACCTCTCAAGTCATTTCACAAAGTTGGATTAAAGTCAAGCTCAATAGGGCTTTTTACCCCACTTATTCCACTAAGCTCATTCCCTTGGTTGTGGTTTCATTGAATAGTAGATAAAGACAATAAGAATCTCGTTAATCCATTCATGTGTGTCACTAATTACATGATGTGACATTTGGCTACCTTAAGAGAGTTATAGTTACTCCCATCGTTTTTCCCCACTTGGTTGAAATTCTTTACTTTGACTTTAGAGCATTGGGCAAAAATCACATTACATCAACATTCGTAGGGACCATAACAATGCTTTGTTTTTAATTACAAAGTCAGATTCCCCTTATTCACACCAATTTTCAATTGAGTTTTTGACGCCTAGGGAAGAGGCCTCGAAGGACCATTTCCCAATTTGTCCCTTCACTGGCACACGACGACCTATAAGTTGATGCTTGGAGCACACAGGTGCCGAGGCACACCAAAGGCATGTGTTACTATCCACATTTGCGATGATGACATCTCCATAAGCATATCGACAACCTAGGCCTAGGCCACCATCGTAATCTACGTTGATCAATGTTTCGAGTTGATTGGCAAACTAACTTAACTATTCCATATTTGACAAAGACACATCGTTGGCCCCAATTCGCTTCCCTCCTGACAATTTCAATCACTTTTTGACTCTCTTTTAAAAGTCCTTTTCATCTTTCCCTTGTGGTACTTGTTTACTATTGATGTCCCGCCAATATTTAGCCTTGACAAAATTTACAACCGAATTATGGCCCCATTCCCAAACAACATGATTCATCAACAACACCTTGTGGTGTGATAAGGTCCAAGCACGACAAGGTTCTCGCCTTCTCTAGCGCCTCCTTCTAGGGGACTTGGGCCCAATTTTCCATTGAGGACACTTATCCCAACTACAATTCGGACACCAAATATGACTAGTTTTCATGGTAGGCTATTCTCAATTCACTTTTCGTTACTAGGGGAATCCTTGTTAGTTTTTTTTCCTCTACTTATATGCTTAAACTCAACGGGTAACCTTGCTTGACCTAAGGTATTTTTTAGAGCATGCACAGTCGGAAAGGGATCAAAGAGTCCAAAACTAACATATCACGTGTGATTGGTCTCAAGCATGTGGTCGATCCACCATTTTATCATGATGCAAATTTCCATGAACTCAACTTTCAACAAATCGTGAGCCAATGCTCACGAGAAGTTAGCATACACCATGCACAATATGTGTAAGAGTAACGATGTGTGACACCCAAGCAAGTGTATCCTTAACCTAATGGTTTTGGGTGCAACTTGCGTTCAAATACTCGATTGTTTACGGGATACTGCAATTCACACCAAGTATTGCTTTTCGCTATGTTCTTCATCAATGCAAGAACCAAGATATTTGTTATCGAGAATCATTTTATACAATGTGTCGTGACGACACTCATGGGACATTATCTCCAAGCCCACGAGAATTACACTTAAAAAACAAGTTTCAATTCCTTGGCACACAAAGCGCTAGTTTTGTTGTTGTTAAGAAAAATGCAAGGCCATTACCCAACACAAGGGGAAGAGGTTGAAATGTGAGGTTGCACAATCTCAAGCCAACCTACTCCTTAATGGATAACACATATTCACCAGTCAATTTAATTTAAGGCCTCGACAATGATCCTTAGCAAGTTATCTACGAAAACCTTGTTAAGACTTCTCCTTCCTCTAAATGATAAGGTTCAGTGAACTTATCACAACATCGTAGGCATTAAACTGCCCACGTTGCTAAAATCTAAAATATTCACTAGACCATTCAATCAATAGGAGCAATAGGTGTATGTATAGAGGACAGGGACGTAATCAACGCAAGCTGATCACATGTGCTTACTAGGGATTCCTCATTGAAGACTAATAATTGTAATGATCTATACCCATCACAATGAAATTTCAAATATTACCCAAGCCTATCGGCCGAGGCTAAAAACTTGTTGAACACATTAGTGTAGCATGCATGTTGCCTAGGACATCTAAAGGCATCATAGACCTGTTATTGCCTCAAACTTCTATAGCAAAATCGGCCATAGTGCCTCTAAGAAGCTTACTAAAGTCTCATTCTTAATAGAGTTAACCAGACAAATCGTTGCACCAACTAAGAACGACCATGCACTTCACCCATAGAATCAAGAAAGAGCTCTCAATTTGTTAATCCTTATTATATATAGACTTGGTAAGTTTCCTTGTGTTTTGTTAAATTAAGTTGTAGGTTCCATTCTTGGTAGTGTCCTTCCACCAATTCCCTTAAGTTTCAGTCTTGCAACCATACTCCCCTCAAAATCCAAAGACTTTTATTTATCATAAGGTGCAAATGGATTCCTAAAAGAAACATTTGTTGATCCCTACTCGACATCATTTATGGTTGAGGCTAGGACAATATTTGATCGTCTTCAAGTCCCCAAATTTCATTCTTAATTAATGAAAACATCCTTGGTTAATGCTTCCCCAATTGTTCATCTTTCATAAATTCAAGAACTTCACCTATGACTATGAAATACAAATGCCCCTAATTGTCCCTATTCATCATTACTCCGATCCCGAAGGCTAACATAATAAGATCAGAATCTTGTGGTGTTACTCAATGCTAATGTATTCAAAGCGTAGACTTGCTTTAAGCACTCTAATTTCTTCAAAGTAACAACATATGAGGCACAACTTGGCCTGTTAAGGCCAAGAGCTCATCGCCAACAAAAGGGGTCAACCGACCAGTGCACACCAGAGGTAGACAAATTGACCCAACACAAGGTCCAATTGTGAGCTTTTTAACTACAACAACTTAAATATACGTTGTCGGAGTTGGAATTATTGTAGTTGCTAACACTAGACTTTCCCTCCAATGGATCCTTGTTAAGGGATTTAGATTAGAATCATTCCAATTACTAGACTCATTGAGGCTGGTATTGTTATTTATTGTCACTAACTCCCCGTGCTTACTGCCTTCCTTGGATGTAGTAGCCAATTTTAAAGCTCCCTCTCTAGAATTGAACCCTAATTCCCTATCACCTGTCACCACCAGGGTATGCAACAATCCTACCATCAAAAGTTGACAAGGTAGAAATTTGAATGATGTGTCACCAGCACAAGGGTTGTGCAATTCAACAAGTTATCATGAATCATCAAAGCCATAGGCAGTGTCTGTGTTGACCTTTTATCTAATAAATGCATCCCTTCCAAAAGTTGATTCTTGTTGTGTGTGTTAGCTCTTGAATTACTACGATTATTAGAGTTGTAGATACCATTAAACCAACTATAAATGATTTAATGAGTCATTCACAGTTTCACAATCATAATTAGTTCATACTCACACATGATGGCTTAATCTTTGAGACAAGAATATGACTATTGACAAGATCAACAAGTAGCATTCGTTAATGACCAAGCACCTAACACGTAAGCATTGTTAATAATAATGCTAGATAAAAAGCATATAATGCATGCCATAATTCAAGCCACCCAATTTAGAAGACAATAAGGCACTAAAAAGCCACCCAAGTTCACTACATGCACCATATCCAAGAGAACAGTATCAACACATGTGCCATAAGATTTATGACGATACACAACTAACATGGAGCACATGTGCTACTTTAAAATCCTTTGACATTCTCCAAAATGAGGTCCAGACAAATTGAGTCACTAACACCGGCCACACGAATACCTTTTTGTAGGTGGGTAACATAGGAACCTATTGTGAACACCTAAAGCCACAAAATCTAAAAAGGTGACATGAAGAGGATGCATGTTCGAACGTTCAATCCAAAAACCTGGAGCCAGCCAACAAAAACATCCAAATTACCACTTTCATGTCCTCACGTTTACTAGACTTTGCACCACCAAATGAACCATACCCCATATTGTTAGGAACGACATAAGTAACCTAATAGGAGCATTATTGAGTCTCATTGAACATCAACCACATGATAAGGGGAAACATAATAGAAATGAATAGGCACTGTGCCTTTCCTAGAAAGACCAAATAATGTAGGGTGAGGTATATCGAGCACCCTGTGAAAGAACACGAGCCTCCAACATTTCTCAAGGCACTCCCCTAAAGATATTGCCCAACATTCCTTATAATATCGAAAGGCACCAAAGTCAAATCCTATTAAGCATTATTAGTGCATCATAGAACATAAAATTAGTCCAGTCATAGTGTAACAACCTCATTTTTATTACTAAAACTGTAACATACATATAAGTCTACCTTCATTAACTAAAGAAAAGTCTACATGAGTATTTCATTAGTATTACAAAGAGAAAATTTAAACTTCGTCTCCTGGATCTTCGGAGGGATCCTCTTCCTCGAAGGAATCAATTTTGGGAACAGATCTAATCGCCCTATGCCTATTATTGCTTGAGGAAGAGTTGTTTGGGAGTCTCCTCCTAGGATGTGACGGGAAACCGAGAGGTGATTCAGACACTCATGGTGGTTCCGCCTGAGTTAGAACAATAGGGAGGTTTATCTGTCCATAAGAAGTGGGAGCAAACGGAGCTGCTGAAAGAAAGTGAAACAAACATATCTAGTGTAGGTATCTAATTGATATAATGAATCCCTCGTCCATCGTCCGCACAAGGGAGTTATAGATAAGTGAAATAATAGGTGGAATTCTTTAGACATATTTTCTTGAAAGGGCTAACGTAGGAGTGAATCTTCAATTCTTAAATAGTCATACAATATGGGCGTACCTGAAAACGTATATCCTCAATCTCACTGCTTCGTGCCCTATTTAATAAGTTACTAATGTTTTTAGGGATCCCTCGCTGCCACTTTACTACTACCACCAGAGGACTTATACGAATCGTAATATTAAGTTCATGAGTTGCAATATTTTTGCGTGACAGTCCAGAGTACATATCTCAAGCTGGTACATGGCTTAGATACTCTATACTGACTTTGGTAATGCTCTACTTTGCCGGGGTTATAAAGCCAGCTTTGTGACTCCTTAATCTGAGCAGTTCACAAACTTGGTGCCTAAACACGTCCAATGACTTCCACAACTTGTATACATTCCTCAAGTATCTTCTGTAGTCAACCCATTGCATTTTCTCCATTCTTTAGTCTCACTCTCATTTTATTTATCCATCTTTACTTCTATTGATCAAGTCTCCTGAGTACTAGATCCTTGAAATCTTCTAATATAAAGATTCTTGTTTTTTACTTGGCCATTACTGAGTCTGTCTTGGCTAGAGGGGGATCTCTTCTATTTATGAAGACTTATCGATCTTTTCATTTATTAAACTGAGATAGTAATAATTTTATTTTCTTTTATAATTCATGGTGTCTTATCAATTTTATTTACACCAAAGAGTGTTCGTTGAATGCTTATTTTACCATCAATTTACTTACTGAAATTTTATGTCAAAAATTTACATTTACCTATCAACCTTAGAATTAAATATCTCTTTAAGAAACCCTTATTCTTTTAAGTTGAATGCCCAATTATCCCAGCTATAGAGTTTTTAGAACTTTTTCCTAGGGTCTCTTAGGAAGAAATTATGATTTAATCAATATAATTAGGTCTAAGGGTATTTTAGTCTTTTTCTCATAAAAGTTCTTAGAATTTTCTTGTCTCCTTCTCACTATGAGACTTTAATGTTTCATTTGTGGCTATAATTATAGAAGTTTCTATATTAGTTATATTCTTTACAAGGTTAAATATTTTATTATTTTTTATAGGGGTATTTTAGCAAAATCTTCAAAAATCATTATTTCAACCTTGTTTCTTGGAATTGTATCCTTTAGATCTCATGGAAAAAAGTATTTTTATATTTCCTAGCAATTTGTCTTATTTTCATATCACAAAATAAATTTCTATTGAACAACATAATTAATTTTAATATCTAAGGGTATAATGGTAATTTTCATAATATAATTTATTTATAAGGATTTTTAAAATTAAACAAAATATTATACACCTTAGATAATGTGATGGACGTGTTCTAAGGTTAATCCTTAATTTTTATTACCAGATTAGACCTAGAAATAACTTTTCTTCAAGTAGGGGTATTTTTGGAATTTTGTAAAAATAATTTTTATTTCAAAAAAATTAAGAAAATAAATCTTTTGATATGTTGTTCCCTTTCAACACTATCCTAGGTTAAATTTCTAGAATTTTTAGGGATCATTAGAGGCCTAAATCACTCAAAACAGATTAAGAATAATTTAAAAAGGAATTTTTGAAGGGAGGGGTATTTTGGTAATTTGGTCGTCTTCAACCTCTGGACAAGGATTTTTGAACCAGAGATTTTTGAATTTGGGTACTTTCAATCTGTGTAAGCTCAAACTAAATTAACCATTCATAATTCTTCCCTGAGGCAATACAAACATAACTTGAGGTTTAATTAGGGATTAACTACTTTCAATTAGCCAATTTAAACTGAGTTCTTCTTCATTTAAAAACGAGATTTTTTCTTTCGATTATAGAGATTCATGGAGTTTCAGAGTGTAAAACTTTGCAGAAATCAAATAGACATATTATAAAATAGTTATGTAATCTAAATTAGAAGAAAAGAAAACTCCTCCTACCTTAATTTGAAGCTTCGATTTTTCGTCAATGGAAGCTCAAAAATCTTTGCTATTTTGCGTTTCTTATCTCGTTTCTTCAATCTCCTAGTGTTAGTAGCTTTCTGGTAGTATTCTGATTCATTTAGGATAAGTTGGGAGTGATTTGGTGGGATATATCGAATTATTCGAAGAAAAGGTAACTTGGTTTTGATGGCAGATTCCAATTTCCTCTCAAGGCTTTTTATAGCATTTCTGGCCGCCAAAGATGGATTATTTTATGCTTTATAGGCTAGGATAGCCTTGTTGAGTCACGGCTGAGTATAGGCTAGCCTCGGTGGCATTTTTACAAAAGTCTCAAAATTTTCAGAAGGAGCTTCAATGGCGGTTTAGTTCAGGAAGACGATGAACGTTGGGAAGGGTTAAAACCTTTTTATTTTACTAACTCTTTAACAATGGGCCAAGCGATCTCAATGGCAATCCTTACTCTCTACTTTCTTAAGACACCTAAAGGAGGCGGGTTCGAGTCCCAGCCAACCCCTTTTGCATGCAACACCTTTTATTTTTCTCATTCCCACGTGCACTACACCTCTTTTAGTTCTTAATTGCAAAAACTGCTACCTACGTGGGGTAGCTCAGTTGGCAAAACAAAAGCTCTCTCTCTCCCTCACAGACTAGGATTCGAACCCCAATTCTATTTTTTCTTCTTTTTCTTGGTTTTCTTTTTCTTTTTATTTTATTTTCTTTATTTCTTTTTTTCTGTTTTTAGTTTTTATTTTTTATAAATTCATGTTTACTTCTAAAAATTCTTAAACAATTTCTATACATTCTTTTCTTAATTATTTTAATTTCTGTGAATTCAAAAATGATAAATACAGATAAATATATGTAAATGTTAATTTTTTAATATTAATAATTATTTATTTATTAATTTTATTTCTAAAAAAATCTTAAAAAAATTTTCTTCTCTATACATATTTTATCTTTATCTAATTTCTTAACTATGATTTATTTTTTTGAGATCGGAAGAGCACAC
>JAMLFT010005091.1:0-18195 GCA_026544285.1 Pachyrhizus erosus | reverse complement strand
TTATTGCTAAGAAAAAATTAATAATATATTATAATATATATAAAAGTATAATTATTAATACTGTATATGTAAATATTATTAATAATTATTAATATTAAACTATTAATATGCATATAATATTATTAATATTATATAATTTCTATTAAGTAAACGATGGAGAGTACTGATGAAATAATTTTATAATTAATATTAGATAACTGAAAGGACGAAGATAATATATTCATCATATTTAAATTTTGAAAAATGAAGAGAGAATAGTGCATCAAAAATTAATTAAACAAGACTTATTTGAATTTTCATACAGTAATGTCACCTGTAAATTTTTCTCTTTAAAAAAATAATTTTATATATTAGTATAGGTTATAGATCATTCGTCCAATTCAACCAAGATAGAATTAAATATGTTGCCAGTCGAACTGATGTGAATAAGCGATTGTGAATCCTTAAAATAAAAAGTGCTTTTATTATTGTAAACGTGATGGAGAAATGTATTAGTTGTAAATAATTTGGCTTCAGCACAAATGCGAGTAGGCAGCCGAGTATTTCATGCTCACCAACTCATTTCACAAGCCTATATCCATCATTCAATGCTCACTTTATCCATTGCACTTTTTTACATTTTAAATATGTTTTTATTAGTTAAAGTTTTATATGAATTTTATTAAAATATATTAAATAAAAAATATATCTATACTAATAGTAAAAAGAATATCCATCTTTCATATAGATATTTTTGTCTTTTAATTGATTTTTATAACTATTTCTGAGTCATACAATTATTATAAAAACAACTCTTCTCATCATGGTAGTTATCTATATTTTTTAATAATTTTTTAGTTAAAAAATTCAAATATATATATATATATAGATAGATAAACAATATAAAATATCTATTTTCAACTAATGTTAAAAAATAAATTTAATATTTTTGTTTATCTTTATTTTCATAAATATAACTAGTTTTAATTTTAGTTTTTTTATTAAAAAGTATTTGTTTTATTTTTAATAAATTTTTTAATAAAATCTAAAATATTTCTTTTAATAAAACCTAACATATATCTAAATATATCACATTACATATCACTTTTAAGTAATTATCTACATCACATGTCTACATACATTGTAGACTATTATTAAATAATAATAATAAAAATTATTTTAAAAGATAATATTGATAAAAATTAAAATAAATGAAATTATAAAATAAATTATACACTTATAATATAAAACGATCGACTAATACAAATTATCATATATAATATATTTATTAACTTTTATAATAACTATCTTAAAAATTATATCAATCATAATTTTTAAATAGATAATAATATAAAAAATGAAAGACCTAATTGTCATATATAATATCTTATCATTTATTTTTTTTTTTAAATTTTAAAAAATAAAAATCAAATTATCTTAAAAAAAATTTAAAAAAATTAGTCACCATCCCACCTCAAAGTAGTAATAAGATACATAACACAGATGTGATGATACATCAAATTACCAGCGCAGTATTAAATTGACAGAGTTCCGTAGCTCCACATATGGTGACCAATATTACTCTCCACACTTCAAATGCATTGGAGACGAGGTGGTGACGGGTGGGTCTGGTACTCTATTAAAACTAGGGATTATGGTCGGGTCTAGTGGAACCCACCCTTATTATAGATGTAGGTCTTGGTGCTTCCTAACTCTTCTGCTCCATTAACTAACGTGAGCTTTACAATTTATTGAAATTAAATCAAATTTAACTTAATTCCCATGGAATGTATATGAAGTTTTTTCAATAGAAAAAAAATATTAAGATTTTCTTTTATTAACTGCAGTGCTGTAACTGTGCTACAATTTAATTCCCAGACCTGCTCAAGGAGCTTTTAAATATTGGCTTGCTAAACTAAAAAGTATAAAGTATAAGCAATTCAGAAAGATATACATATATTTCACTTTGCTGTGAGAAATGTATATTTCAAGTAAATGAACAAGAAAGAAAGCAAAAAGGAGTAGTAAAAGCCATTATAAATTTATAATTGAGCTACTGCCAAGGAATTTAGATAATTTGAGTCTCATTGCTACTATTGTACAAAAAAAAAAAAAACAAATTCTTGGAGGAACTTCATAGTTTATATGCTTGGTTGACTATCCATTGGTTTTCCCCCTCTTCCAAAGAAACATAGAAACACCTAATAATTTCTACTACTCTGGAGCCATTTTTTAATGCATTGAGTTATGCCCTTTTTATATGGATCTAGATTTTCCTAAACTAAAGAACTGTGGTCCCGAATTCAATAGCTTTATATTGTTGTATAGAATATCAATTACAGTTAATCTAATTTGTATCAGTTTTCTCAATATTTTTTATTTTATGAAATTGGATCCATCCGCTACCATTTCAGCCAAAATCAGATACTATATAATACATATACACTATTTGAGATAGAGATAGAGAGTATCGTCATTGCCTAAAACGCGTGCTTCATTATTGTCGACTAGTTTTGGATCATGTCTCATGTGTGCAGTTTGAATCCACGTCAAAGAACAAAGCTACATACGGACGTGGGTGCGGGTGCTGATAATACAAGATTTGGCCAGGCCCCAGCAAGATCAAAGCTTTATCTGCTTGTCCAAATTAGGATACAAAGTGCAAATGCAACAGGATAAACAGCTTAAGCTTGCAAAAAATGCACGTGACCCTTTCTTCTAACTAGTAAACTTATTTGTTAATTTAACTTTTAATTCATTAGGTCATGAAGCTTCTTTAGCTTTTCCTCCTCACTGAAACAATAATGATTGGTTAAAATTCAAGAAACAAGCTGACTACCTAAAGAAGGATTACATAATGCAGAAAATCATGAGAAAAATCTAAGGACATATTTTGTTGAAGATGAAGAAGCAAAATATCAAATTTTTATGCAGTATATATTCAAGAGCCGAGACCAAAGGAATACACAATGAATATACATCAATAACGATTACACGCTAGGCCTGTATAATATCAGAATGCAGAAGTCAAAAGTGTAACAAACACATTTGGCTCTCAGCTAATGCCTGCTTGTGAAATCAATAGTAATAGCAGCGTGCTCCTAATGCAATTGAAATATCTAATCTGACAGTCTAAATCAACTGTACAGTTTATTAGATTAAAATATATGCTTCAATGATTAGCTTTTATCTTTTGACACGTGAACCACCAAATACTAAACCAATTGTTCTAAATTTCATGCACCAAGCTCTAGCCATTAAGCAATCCAGTAATGTGCTCAAGAGCGTTACATAACAAAGGAGGAGCGATCATGAAACAAACAAAACTATTATATATGATCAGTACAAAGACTTGCCTTAATTCTGAAGATACAACATCCATGAAGGCATGAGCTCTATTGTCTTCTGAATACACATGTGCAGCTCTCTTGGAAAAACAAAATCAAAACTAATTAGCAGTGCATTAAAGAAAATACATGTTAGAAGTTACAGGCAATGAAAAATGGTTGTTGGCTGAAGCACCATTCATCACAAAAGCCACAGTAAAATATTACATTCCCAATTAATAAGTCATGCATGAAGCCCGTTAAATAAATATAAATGCAATTCATAGAAATAAACAATTAGTCTAATATCATTTTAAACTATTATGTAGCTGAAGCAAAGTACGGACTAAAAAGTTGAGCAGATTTTGAATTTCTGATATTGGCACAGTTATACAAGTGGTATAAAAGTAGCTTTGCTAACTGGGCTTTAAAATATACCTAATGTAACTTGTATTGCTGAGCAACTTTTATAACCTCCAAATAAGCTGGATTACTACTAAAAGATTATGTGAACTTTTCTCCAGTAGTTTCCTCCATTTCATCAGTTGTATAAGGTTCTTCCTTCAAAAATTCCTGCATATTTAGACAGGAAAAGGATTATAATATTTATGAAAGATGAAAAAAGTCATTAAACATTACATAATCAATAGGATAAATATATTATGTATTGTGTTGACAAAGCTAATTGTAAGGATAGCATCATACCAGGTAAAATTACCTTGACAGCAAGGACAGGACCAGAAGAGTTATGACTACGGGCAGATGATATATACATCCCTTCAACATCAGATAGTGTTTTTACTTTTGATATCACCTCTAGTGGTTTCATTCCCAGCTTTACCCCAAGAACAAGCTGGAAATCCACAATAACACTTTTTGAGTTTATAAATATGACTCACAACATGAGTACTTAAAGTTGCGGGTCCACCTAAATAAATAGGAGCTAGCTTTTGGCATGTACACACATACACACACAAGCAGAAATTTTATGTTATTTTTCATCAAAGGAAACTTAAAGCTATGAAAAAAATCTAATTGACAATACAATTATTTTATGCATTCTGAAAAAAAGTGCTATGATAACAGTGGATGAGCCAAAGAATAAAGTGGACTGAAGCTCAAAAGCATGTACATGCACTTTCCAAATACTTTTTTATTTTTTATATTAATACTATTAGAAATATGATGAAATAAAATATTATAAGATTGCAGTAACAGAGATTTCTTACTATAATCATATTTACCACTTGTCAACTAGAATAGCAAGTTTAAAAATATGAATGAATTACTCAATATCACCGTGCTTGTTTACTATTATAATCATCAAGTGCCTTAAACAGATAACATGTTGAAAGGTTGACAGGCTTTGGCTCAGTAATGTAAAAGGGGAAAGGTACAAATCAATGCAACAGTAGAAGCAATGGAGTCCGGACTAGTGATAGAACAATGAGTTTAAATGTCTCCAGTCCTGTTACAGTGCTGGAACCAAACCCAACAAGGCCCAAGACTTGGCTGGTACATTCTAAAATTAGGTATAGGAGGAATGGGACCAAGGATAAAAATTAACCACTGAGCTGACAGGATTGGTTAGTTTGTTATGCAATAGGTGGTGTAAGCTGAGGGGAGCTGATCTGTTAGGCATGATTGTATTGAAGCAATAGGATTCGAGTGATAATTGTATCATTGGGGACAACAAGGATTGAATCGTCCTAGGATCAGGTAGTTTTTTCAGTGTTTGCTTGTAAGACCCTTGAGCTCCTTCTCTTTTTAGCAAATAATACATTACAGACTCAACCGGAATATTTTCTGGTGTTCTATCAACTAAGAAAGGTCAATCTGTAATTCCATCCCACCCCTATCCTTTCATGCCTGACTCAATACAATCCACCAATTAGGGGTAGTAAATGCTGGTGTTTACTGAGAATACACACTAAAATTGGTTGCTTGTTTAAAGGAATTGAAGAGAAGAAAAGAGAGTTTGTTTACGAGAGTGAAAACTTTAAAGTCTGGAAAAACTACATTATATTGAAATACTTCAAAACTCATATACTAATATCCATGATCCTTAATCGTAACTGAAAACAGGGATTGGATACTAAAAATATGCAAAGAAACCGGATACATGATTAAAGAAAGGAAATAACTAACTCCTGTGAGATCAAGGAGCACTACTTTGAATTATTCAACCATTAACAAAAACAGAAAATGAACAAGTGGCAGCATTCTTAAACACGTGACTTAACACTCCTCCTTGTTTAGATGCTGCAAACTCCAGGTTTCTTCCTGAAGCTTTCGAACTTGCTAAGTGGCAATAGTTTGGTGAGGATATCTGCAACTTGATTTTCAGTTTTACAGTAACAGAGAGACACATCACCATTCTTCTGCACTTCTCTTACAAAGAACAACTTGATATTCAAGTGCTTAGTTTTGCCATGAAAAATTGGATTGTTAGAGATTCCAATAGCAGCTTGGTTATCAACAAGAATCTCTGTGCTTTGCTTCTGCTCCTGGTTCAAATCAGTCAGGATTTTCCTTAACCAGAGAGTTTGATTCACAGTAGCCGTTGCAGCAACAAATTCTGCCTCAGTAGTAGATTGAGCTACGACTTCTTACTTCTTTGAGCTCTATGAAAACATCCTTGATCCAAGACTAAAACAACATCCAGATGTACTTTTCATGTCATCAATTAAACCTCCCCAATCACTGTCAGAAAAACCAATTAGCTTGAACTCTCTATGCTTCAAGAACTTAACTCCATAGTTCCAAGTTCCCTTGATGTATTTGATGACTCTCTTTGCAGCCCTCATGTGAGTCTCATTTGGACAATGCATGAATCTGGATAGAATGCTTAATGCATTTAGAATGTCAGGTCTGGTTGCTGTCAAATACATTAGACATCCTATCAAGCTTTTGAATTCTGCTTCATCAACTTTGGCAGAACCATCTTCTTTGACCAGCTTCTCCTCTTGATTCATGGGAGTACTCATTGCCTTGCAATCTTTCATCTGAAACTTCTTAAGTATTTCTTTTGCATACTTCTTTTGCCAGATAAACACTTCATCCTGACTTTGCTTAATTTCCATCCCAAGAAAGTAAGTCATCAGGCCAAGGTCTGTCATTTCAAAGACCTTTTTCATTTTCAGCTTGAACTAATTGACACGATCAAGATTACTTCCAGTAACTAACAAATCATCTACATAAAGATGGATGACTAGAATGTCTGCCCCATCATGCTTGACATATAAAGTGAGTTCAGATAGACTTTTCTCAAACACCAGACTAATTAGGTGATCATCTATTCTACTGTATCAGGCCCGTGGAGCTTGTTTTAGGCCATACAATGCCTTCTTCGGTAAGCACACTTTGTCTTCATTTCCTTCGTCCACAAAGCCGTTAGGTTATTCAACAAAAATTTCTTCTTGTAAAAATCCATTTAGGAATGCTGATTTGACATCCAACTAAAACACTTTCCAATTTTTTTGAGCAGCCAGAGCGAGAGGCAATTGATTTGTGTCAAGCCTAGCAACAGATGCAAATGTGTTTGAATAATCAACTCCAAACACTTGAGCACATCCCTTGACTACTAGCCTTGCTTTGAGCTTGTTGACTGAGCCATTAGGATTTAACTTATTCCTAAATACCCACTTCACTCCTATTATTTTCCTGTCATGTAGTCTATCAACTAGCTCCCAAGTTGTGTTTTTCTCAATCATTGACAACTCCTCCTTCATTGCAACCATGCAATGTTGATTATGTTTTGCATCATGGTATCCAGTAGGTTCGCAAATGGCCACATTGCATCTCTGATATATATATCAGAGAGCAATCTTGTGCCTCTAATCGGTGTATCATCTGTTAGTTCATTTTGCCATTCTTCATCTTCATGTTCCTCTAGAGTGTTGAGAGTGGATAAATGCCTTGACTTATTTGGAATTTGATTTACCCTATTTAGGTCTTCCCAACTCCATTATTCGTCTTCCACAAAAGAGACATCTCTGCTCACAGTAATGTTTGTGGTTGAAACACCTTGTAAGCCTTGGAGCCAGTACTATAGCCAATGAAAATGCCAGTTATTGCCTTCTTGTCAAGCTTGTCACATTTGATTTGTGGAATATACATGAAACACAGGCAGCCAAACACTTTAAGAAATTTTAGAGATGGTTTGTATCCATACCAAGCTTCAAATGGTGTTTGATCTTTCACTACCTTTGTTGGAATTCGATTTTGTAAAAACACAGCATTGTTTGCTGCTTTTGCCCAAAATTTCTTTGGAAGATTCTTCTCATGAAGCATGCAACGACTCATTTCCATTATAAATCTATTTCTCCTCTCACTGACTCCATTTTGTTGTGGAGTGTATGGGATTGTAAATTGATGCTCAATTCTTGCCTCCTCACAGAAACGATTGAAAGTTTCTGAAGTGTACTCCTTGCCATTATCAGATCTTAAAGTCTGAATTATGCAACCACTTCTGATTTTTGTTTCAAAAAGAAAATCCAACACATTCTTGTTAGATTATCAATGAAGGCTATATAATAGAGGTTACTATTTAATGATGGTGTTCTTTGAGGACCACAAAGATCAGTGTGAATGAGCTGCAATTTCTTCGAAGCTCTCCAAACTTGTTTAGGGAATGGTTGTCTGTGTTGCTTCCCATATTTGCATGCTCGACAGTAGGTCAGGTCATCATCAAGATCAGGAAGTCCTTCTACCAGCTTCTTTGATTGCATTTGAAGCAGCACTCGATGATGAAAATGCCTGAGTATTTTGTGCCAAATCTCTGTGACACTTTCTTTGGATTTAAAGGCCATGTGCTTCTCCTCCATTGGATTGAGAGCAAAATTCTTTCCCTTCATTTTGACTTTAAACAAATCTCTACCTTCAACATCTTTGATTAAGCATTGTTTATTTTCAAACAGCACCCTCACCCTTTTAATCTCGGTAGTTCTCAATTCCTTGAAGAGTTCCTTGTCATGTGTCATATGGTTGACGCAGCCAGTGTCATATGGTTGACGCAGCCAGTGTCATATGGTTGACGCAGCCACTATCAACCAGCCAACTCTCACTTGATTCTCTGCTTGAGAAACAAGTGACCATGAACAATTGATCTTCCTCTTGGTCAGCAACTTGAGCATCTACCTCTTTCACCTGATTTTTGTTTTTGTATATCACTGCTTCATGTCCAAGTTGGTTGCATTTGGAACATTTGGCGTAAGGTCTTCTCCAACATTTGAATGGTGGATGACCTTTCTTTCCAGTGTTTGCAGGGTGGATAAGTTTTCTTTAAGCCTCCTCCTTTGCCCATTTAGTGATTGCTAAATGAATTCTCTTCATTTGTTGGCTGGTTCTTGAAGTTCTTCTTTTTATACCTGCTGTTATCTTGATGTGTGGCTGGTAAGGCTCCTTCTACTCTTCCATCTTGTCTCATGGCTCTTTTTTACTCTTGTGCTTGTAAAACATTTAAGAGCTATGCAAGAGAAATCTTAGATAGGTCCTTTGTGTTCTCAAGGGTTGTTATGGTGGCTTCAAACCTTTCTGGAACTGTTACAAGCAGTTTTTCTACAATCCTTGAATCATTTAACTCAGATCCAACAACCTCACTTTGTTGGCAATGCCTAGAAGTCTGTCAGAGTACTCTTTTACTGATTCTGACTCCTTCATTCTGCAATTCAAAGTCCCTGATTAAATTCAACACTTTCATTCCACGAATTCTCTCATCACCTGCATACTCTACCTTGAGGTAATCCCAGATTGCTTTTGCTGACTTCAAGGACATTATTCGTGTGAATATCATGGGAGATACAGCTGCAAATAGGCATGCTTTTGCCTTTGATTTCTTCGTCTTCTTATCCTTCTGTGATTTCATTTGTGCCACCGTGGGGTTTGCTGGAAGTGGCTGAATTTCATAGTCCTCTTCTACAGCTTCCCATAGATCCAATGCTTCCAGGTAGGTCTCCATACGTACTTCCCACATCTGATAGTTGTCTCCATCGAAGACTGGTGGTGCCATTGCTGAAAAATTGCACTCGCCTTCCATTGATGCACTCTACTAACCTCACAGATCCCTCAAGAAGATTGTTCTGATACCAATTTGTTGGTGTTTACAGAGAATACACACTAAAGTTGATTGCTTGTTTAAAGGAATTGAAGAGAAGAAAGAAAGCTTGTTTACGAAAGTGAAAACTTTAAAAGTCTAGAAAAACTACATTATATTGAAATACTTCAAAACTTATATACAATATCTATGATCCTTAATCGTAACTGAAAACAAGAATTGGATCCTAAAAATATGTAAAGAAACTGGATACATGATTAAAGAAAGGAAATAACTAACTCTTTAGATCAAGGAGCACTACATTAAATTATTCAAACATTAACAAAAACAGAAAATGAATAAGTGGCAGAATTCTTAAACACGTGACTTAACAGTAAATAAGAATTACAAATTAAGCATTCAGCAAATTGAATCCTATTTTGGAAAGTGCTTACAGAAGCCAGATTGTATTCAAGAACCCTATTATTATAATTTGTAGCAGCAGTAACTGCTTTCTCAGATTCTGCCAAAGAATGGGCTATCACAAAAGTCCCACCAGCAGGAAGTTCCACATCTCTTGCACATGAGAGAGATTGCCTGTCTAGTAAAACAAGAAAAGATGCAAGTCCAGGTACAATGGATTGGATAAAATCTTATGTACCTACCACATAACAATTCAAAATTATTCACAAAATCAAGAACCTTTTTCCCCTCACTAGGCGGAGTCGGCAACATCGATCAAATGCCTCAGTTCAAAGTAATTCACAAAAAAAAAGTTAAATGAGAACTTGCTAGAAGTAGAGCAATGCATTTATGCAACAGCCTTCCATCATGAATTAAATCATGCTCTATTACTCCAAATCGAGTCCACAAGCATGGTGACTTACCAACAACCAGCCTTAAAAATTATAGAAATTAGATCATCTGTATCATTTCCAACTCAAAACACAACAGAATTGGAATATTTAATACTTTGTACAATGTGTTTCAAAGTTAGAAACTAGATCACAGATTGTAGAATCCCCTTGACTTAATGAAACACCAAAGTATAAATAGTTTGACCCTCTTGAGACACTATACTTTGATTATAAGTCAAAAACAAAATTAAGACAGTGCAAATTAGCAAGATGTTGTCACAAAGTAGTTATGGAAATCATTCCATGGAGAAATGATTGGAAGAAACTGACAATTATTGGACAGGTAGCTGGGACATATTCGCATTAAAATCAGAGTAAAACATATCCATAACAAAAGATGTATACAACCTGATCCATTCCACCAGATTGTGTACCAATACGTCGTTCACATTCACATGTAACTTGTGCAAGCTCTTTCTATCAACAATTTACACAAGTTAGAAACAACAATAATAAAAAACAGTAAATAATTTAAACAAAACATTAATCAAATATTGTCCAAAGCAAGGACGTGCTTTCAACACATGAACTGTAGTGGAATTGACCACGCAAAAAGCATAAATCACAATGTGTAATAGATAATAGGGAGATTACAAAAGAAGGTTAAGATAAAACTGTAGAACTTTAGCTTTTTCCAGTATTTTAAAAAAAATAAAAAATCATGAATGAAGAAATGTTTATAAAACATTTTTCAATTGTCACAATTATTTTAAAATAATTATTAGATCATCCAAGAACTGCACGTGAATTGCTGTAATACTATCAAGTAAAGTTTGAGACTTGGGATGGAATCAGGTCATTGAATTTGAGCTCAAATAAAGCTTTATTTAGCTGAGAAACCAAGCTCTAGCTCATGCATAATTTGACTTATAGCTTTTCACAGTTTAAAAATAGTAATTTCATAATTTAAATTATTTTAAATAATTTTTGTAAACTAATATCTTCTTCTAGTTGATTTTTTAATTTTGGTTATGCAACGTATTTCTTACTAGGTAAATTTTTTTTTTTTTTCAGATTCTCAAATGCGGCATTCCCAAATTCCAATTTTGTTCTACCAAAATATAGGTTGCCTTCTTTTTGTCTTGCAGTTTTGTCGTAACTTACAAAACGAGACTCAAATAATACTTAATTTTATATAATGAGCGCTACTTTAAAGTTTACTTTAAATCAAACACTTAATCTGTTCAAATTAAAAATGTACCACACAACATAGGATTTCTAATTACTAAAAATTTATTTTAATTTTATCAATTTTGGAAAAATGTGTTTTAGCATGAGAAGGTCACTGCAGAACTATGGTAAGAAATCAACTTTTACTTTCACAACCGTGTTTCGAATGAGTAAATTGAATATATAAAAAAAATGGCGAATTTTATTTAACACTTCAGGAAATGAAAATAAAAATGATAAGGAAAGTAAATACAAGAACATAGTAACCTATTTCATGCAAATAGTTGTGCATATTGTGATGTGGATTGGCTGGGATTTCCTATCACCCACAAGTCAACTACTGGATATAATATTACCTGGGTTATCACTCATCTCATGGCATTGAAAGTTAGTGGTTTCACGTTATCGTTCTCTTGTAAGTTTAACATATTTTTGTCTCATAAATTTGATTTTTTATACGACTTTTTTTAATATATCTATAAGCATTACTTCTTCAATTTCAAAATAATACTTCTTTTAAAGGTATAACAATGTTGTGACAGTAGAAATTAAAAGAGTAGTAATTGTACTTATAACGATTGATTTAATAATTTTTTAAGTATATAAATCAAATTAAAAATACGCAACTTCACCAAAAATTAGAAATGTGCAGTACATGAACGAAAATATGTATTAAACCTCTTTTTTATATTTGAATTGAAGAGAGTAAAAAGAAAGTTAATTTTTATTTTAGAATTGAACCTTTTTTTATTTCTTTTTCTCTCAAATCAAATAGAATTGAAGAAAATATGTTATTATATGTGTTTATTATACCTCTCAACCGTTGTTTTGTTCCTACCCTTTGCCATTAGTAGGATATCATATAGTTGACTTAACAATAAATAAAAATAAAAATAAACTTTGTTCATTGATTCTTGCAGAAGCTATGCTATCACTATCGATTTGTAATACTAAAAAGGTCAATGTTCTCTTTTAATACTTTTTTTTTTCATTGCTCAACTATAAATTATTAAAAGACAATGATCTTGTAATATTTTTATTGGAACTTTTCAATATTTAAAATTTAAGAAATACATATTACAAAATAAAAATACACTTTATCCAATAATAAGGATAGTTCATTAACACCGTGTTTGGATGGACATAGACTCCCCTGTGCATCACCCCTGAAACAAGTATTTTTTTTTATTAATTTGAACATTAGATGAAAAGGTAGATATCTCTCTCTTTATATAGTAAGGTTTGGACTTAGAAGTTAGAACTTTATACGGATTATCCAAATTTTCTATCATTTTGATTTAGTTTTTTCCCCTTCTTTGATGAAGTTCTAAACACGCGCCAACTTATCTTATCTGAACATTGAATAATGAAAATTTAAAAATAATTTTTTCTCTTATTTGTCATTTTTCGACTAAACATAAGGTAAAAAAAAAGAAACCAAATAAATACATATGTCATGCAATAAAAAATCTCACTAAATGCATATTATGAAGACATTAGTTATTGATTGAATAAATATAAAAAAGTATTAAAAAGAACAGTATAATTACCTTAAATACTATTTTTTATCAGTTACCTTACTATAATAAAAGTATGTTAATAAATTTTTTATAAAAAGTACTCTTTATTCTTTAAGTATTGTTTTTATATTAAAAAGGATTAAATTAAAAAAATTTAGGGTAGTAAAAAATGGATCTGTTAAATGAGTTATTGTTAACATGCACTAATTTTGTCAAATATTTTATTTTTACTTTTTTTTATCTCTCTTTTTTATTTTTACATCTTATCATAATATTTATTACATTTATTATTTTTTCTTTCACCTATGGGAAAAAACTGAATGTAAGTTCTTCATCTTCCTTGCTAGGAAATATTAACGGATTTTTGATTTAAGTGTCTTTGTTCTAGACAAATCCCGTAGTGCGAGCACATTTCCACTCGTAGCTGCTCTCCGCACTGCACACACAGAAAGATACTGCGAAATCTTCCAATCACAGATTTTATCTTCCCTCACACGTTTCCAAAGCATGGCAAGAGTCATCAGCAGCGAAGCCAATTCCAATCACGACATCTACACCGTCGCGGTTGGCGGAACTGAAATCTCTGTCACGGTGACGACAACTGCCTCCGTCGTCAAAAAGTGGCTCTCCGCCGTGCTCTACTTTCGCCGCCGCTACGTCTACCTGCATAACCTCGTCGTCGGCCTCGGCGTCCAGTGGACTCCCGGCGGCTCCGATCCTCCGCCGAACACGTTGCAGCTCTGCGTAGGCCATCGCTGCCTCATTTTCCAACTCGCTCGCGCCAACAGCGTGCCGAAGAAACTCCGAAGATTCCTTCGCAATCCTCGCCACACCTTCGTCGGATTCTGGAACCATGCTGATCGTCGGAAGCTCCAGTGTTCGAAACACGGTTTGGAGATGGCGAGGAATCCTCTGGATCTGAGGCTGTATGTGGAAGGTGACGATGGCGAGAACCTAGCTGAAGCATCCGTGGATGAGATCGTAGAAACATGCCTTGGCCTCGAATTGGACCAAAGGAAAGAGATCAGCGTCAGCGATTGGGATAGTGGATATCTCAGCCACGATCAACTTGCTTATGCAACCGTTGACGCTTATTGTGCGTTCCTCATCGGTAAGAATAGCAGGGCTTGGGAACTCAACAGGTAACTAACTCTTTCCATGCTAATATGTCAAAATGCTTTAATGTTTGGAACGTTATTCGTTGTTTGCGATATATCAATTACCGCTAGCGTAGTGTATAGTTGTGTCAACGGTGATGAGAGAGATTTTGTGTTTTGGTCTTCGCGACTCTGAATGATGACAGTGTACTGGTGTTTCCATATTTGACCTATCTGCTGGATTTTTGAAAAATTAATTTTAGCACGAGAACGAGAAAGTGAGTGCAGCATTAGTGTCTAAACATTTGGAGTCCGAACGGTTTTTGAATATGATTAACTTCAGTATAATAAAAAAAAATGGCGAGTTTAATTAAACACGTGATTAGGATGAAAATAAAAAACAAAAGCAAAAGTATGAGAACTCAGTAACCTATTTTTATTTTTAATTTTTAATTTTTAATTTTTCACATTTGAGGTAATAGTATGTCAAATTCATTTAGTAAATTTTTACGAAGTAAATAAAAAATAGTGAAAATGGATTCTTGAAACGAAAGAATATTTTCATGCTAAAAGAGGTATCCAGCTTCATAAATTCATAAAAGTAATTAGAAAAAGTAAATGAACGAGAAATTCACGGTGATAACAATAAGTATCTGAGATCAATATCAAATTGTGTATACTTTGTCACCGAGAATGGGAAGAATTTTCTTTGTGATTTTGGTTGTTTCATAATTTTCTATTTATAAAATCAGGGCATCATTACCCATTTTATAGACGGAATATCATGTTATCTTAAAAACAAATCTACATTATTTTGTGCTGTTCATGTATCATTCTGCCAATAACGTAATAATAGTGTGTTTTTATTTCTCCTCTTTATATGAATACCAATTTGCCAAAAAAATATATTAACCATGCATGTAGTAGCAACATTTAGATTTGCATGATAAGAAAACTATGATGGAAAATTAAAAAGATTTAGAACATCTTTATTGGAGTAATTTTTTTTTTTTTGTTTTTAATAGGACTTACTTGTACATGCTTAATAGTTGATGTCTTCTTTACTTTAAGTTTATAATATTTTAATATAATATATATTTTTTAATTTTTAAATTGTTAAGCATTGATGTTTCAACAAACAATCGATGCTTCTCAATTGCAAATCTGTACAGACTTTTAATAGGACATCGCCACAAAGCAATTGTTTTCTGAGATGAGTTGAGTGGTAAACAACGGATAAAGTTGCTCTTAATGTTGCATTGTATATATTTGCGTATGCTTAAGTATATATGTTATGATGACTCAAACGAACATTCGTAACAATTTGTGCCCATTTAATAATTTTTGAATTATTATATTTATATATTTAATTTTTCTTATAACTCACTTTTATTTCCTTTTTTTTCATTTTTTTATCATATCACTTATTATATTTATTAATTTCACTTTCTTTTATTTTTTCTATCATTTCTTCCTTTCACTCCAAAAAGAAACAGTTGTTTCTCATTTATTTTAGTATAATGAAACTACATGATTAGTTTAATTATTAAGCACATATTTGGATTTTAGTTGAAAAAGTAATTCTTGTTCTCAAAACAATATGTTTCCTTTTTCATTTTATGCATTAACATATGACGATGTGCATTAATATGTACAAAAAATACTTTCTAAACTTGCATGTTTCCTCAAATTGTTGCAGTTTGTTTGTTACTCTCCATTACCATATCATGTTGGAAGTATTTTAAGAAATGATTTTAACGCACCTATACTATCATTTTCATGTAAAAGCTACTTAAAAGTAGTTTTGAACAAAACGCGAATCAAATAATTTGAGACGTGTAATCAATTGTGCACAGAGTTTATTTTCAAGAAACATTGGTCATTGAATCTTGCAGAAGCTGTGCTTTGTTTTTTGGTTTCTTATAGTAATAAAAAAAAATTCTCTCGTCAGTGGCCAAGTAGCAGTCGTTATGTTAGAAGACAATTATCTTGGAATATTTCCATTGGATCGCAGTATCAGCAACGTGATAACCTCAAGCAGGCATGACAAATTGGATATCACTGATTTAATAGTTCCGAAAGAGTGTTGAAGGAACGAGCAACTCATGCATTCGAACGGATCTAAACCGACTAAGGCTATGTTTGAATATTAATTACAAAAGTATTTCTATGAATTTTAATGAAAAAAATTAATATAAAAAAAAAAGAAAATTTTTACTTAAGAGTAAAAATATTTTTGAACTCTTCTAGCTTTAATTTACACATATACTAAATTATTTCAATTTAGATTTTTTTAATATTTAGGTACATTTTGATTTAACCCTTTCGTATCTGTTAATTTATAGATTGGATAAATAATTTTAATTTTAAATTTGTGAACCGAACACGTTGATGTAACATTTTAAAAAAGAAAATTATGTCTTTTATCACTTATATATTCATTTTTAAATTAAAAAATACAAAATGATAAAACACACCCACCACATATCATCTGTTTATTTTTTTATCCCGTATTTTTTATCCTTAGATTAAAAATTAAACCACGCAATTTTTTTTTGAAAAAAAATGATAAATCACATTATTTTTTTCACGTAATATAACTTTTATATATATATATATATATATATATATTCATCCATTTGAATATAGTATCTTTAAAATTTTATAGCACATAAAAAATAAAGTAAGCACCAAATATAATGGCTATACAAGGTGTTTAAATTGGTGGCAAAAATTACAGTTGTTTTTAAATTTTTTTAAATAATTCTAAATTTAGAGATCCAGTTAACATATACTAAACCAATATGTTATTAACCAAGTTGTTTCATTTCAAATTTGATAAAAAAAAATTTACACAAAATCCATTCAATTTAACCTGTAATATTTTGATTAATTTTGGTGACAAATTTAGTCAAATTCAATTCAAACAGACTCATAAACACCCTTAATCTTTCATCTTAAATATTTTCTGTTTTCATAATCCTTATAAATAAAGAATCCAATTTTTATCAAATATTTTTATCTTTGTCATCAACATTTTTTTTTCTTATGATTCAAATTTCATCTGTAGCTCCTTGTATTGAAATTCTAGTTTAATGAAGCTTTGTCCCTCTCTGTTACCAAAAAATAAAATAAGTCTAGCTGAATAGCATCTAATACCAAGGATTTCTCTTCAAGATCTATTGTATTGACTTGCCAACACCAAAGTCGCATGTTCCCAAAATGTTTACCAAGTCTATTTTTTAGAATTTAACAAAATATTCAAATTCGATAACTCCCTCAAGAGTATTATCACTACCTCTCTCACTTTTTATTTTCAAAGTACATGTATGCTTTTGTATGGGTACGTTAAGTAAGTTGTATAATTTGTACATTTTTTATCATATTGATTAGTCAGACATAAATAAATGTCAGTGATATTTTTTCTTTTTAATATCTTTTATATAATTAGTTAAAATTTATTAAAAATTATTAATTTTAATGAGTTACATTTCTGATTTAATAATTCTTTTTTTAAAGTGAAACACACAAAAATTAATAATTTTTAATAAATTTTAATTAATTACAAATGAAGTATTAGAAAAAAAAAATGTACTAGCATCTAATCTTTTTCCATTCAACTTGATCAGAATTATGTTTCCCTGGAACTTTATGCATTGCTTCTAATTTTTTTTTTAATTACTTCATCTTAGACACAATGTACTACTCATTCGCTACTCTAACTATCCTATACAATTTAGGGCTTCTAAACTATGATTAATCATTATCATCCTATATTATGTGATTTCATTTATTTACCTTGTGTTATTTCTTAACAAATACTAAAGGTTTACACACTTGAGTCTTTATCTTCCGAAGTGAACATACTTGGTTTCATCCTTCTTACAAGGATTTGTATAAGATAAAGTACCATTACACAAAATGTACAAGATTTCTTACTTTTATGTTTTGATTGGATTAAAGTCGAAGTATGAAAAAACATAAGATAAAAATAAATAAAAAGATTGAAATGAAAAAAATAAAGTGTAAATAAATTTGTTTGGATGGATAAGAATATTAAGAAGAGAAATGAAATTTTTTTTCTCAGTTCATTTAGATAAGTGATGTAAAAAAAAAATATACATATATATATATATAAAAAATTATCATTTT
>JAMLFT010005090.1:0-18196 GCA_026544285.1 Pachyrhizus erosus | reverse complement strand
GTATTTAATTAAAGTAATAATTTATATAAATATATTTATTTAATTAAAAATTAATATTTGAATAAACCCCTTAAAGTAACAAATAATAAAATAAGTATTCCTAATAAATTTAATTTAAAAACAAACTAATAAACTACTATTAGTGGTTACTTCTAAAACAGCTAATAATATGCATTACATTAATTAGCAGCTATTCTTAAAACTGCTAGCGAAATTATAAAATATTAAATAAATCAATTAATAATAATAGTTAGTATAGAAATATAAATTTTCAATAACTTATTAGAAAATAGAAAAAACAATTATTATTTCAATCAAATCATATATAAGAAAGAAATTAAACAATCTTCTAATAAATGTAATTATTATTTAATTAATACATAATTAAATGAAAAATAAATATATTATTTACATACAAAAAAACATGAATTAATAGTTTTAATATTTATTGAATTACGAAATGTATTTTATATTTAATAAATCTTATAATAAGTAAATAAATATAAAAAATATTAATTATTAATTTAATCGTCTTATTTATTTATAGAAATTCATTATAAGTTTTGTGTTTTAAATCATCAATGATGTTAAATGATTTAATGATTGTCTATTAGTATTGATCTAATAATGAAATTTAGAATAACATAGATGAGATTATAGATTCAAATTTTAATAAAAACATTAAAAAAGCTTAATTATTATTTTAAAAATACTAACAAAAATATTAAAAGTTAAAAAATAGCTAAATTAAATAAATTTTATAGATTATTTAATATTTAATATAAATTATAAAATTTTAACAATTGATTAAAAATTATACAAATAAAAAATAATTTATGTACATAAGTTAATTCATTTTTTCTTTTATAAGTTTTATCAAAAAAGTTATCCTAACGAATTCATAACTCATTATAATTTCTCTTCAACTTCATCTAGTCTATCACCCTTCTATAACACCTCAGTTAACTCATCACATTTTTCACTTCTTTTGTTCACTTACCACTTATTACATCTCCTTATCTGCAGAAAACAATTCACCGAAAACAAACCTAAGGCTTTTTATTCCATTATTTAACATTCCTCATAAAATGTTTTATAATTTTAAAGAAAAACACAAGGAAAGCAATTTAAACAAAGTCAATCAATGCTCATCGTCCTTGACAATTAGCTAAGAAACGAAATTAAAGGATTCGATCTAAAATATTTAAAAACTTTTATTGTTAGAACTATTTTTTTAATTAAAAATTCATTGAAAAAACTGTTACGGTAACTATGTGCAATTGAATTCAAAAACATTTAGATTATGCAACCCAATACAGTCAATTCTCAGTAACAGTTGTAATCCCATAAAATATATTAAATGATTAACATTTTTATTAGAAAAAATTAAAATTAAAATATTGATATTTTAAATTGATTCAATTAATATTAGAAGTTGCAATATTTTTTAGTTTTGATTCATGCATTAAATATTTTAATCAATAAAAATTAAATTTCAAAAATATTTAATAGAAGAATAATTAAATTGTTTTTATTAAATACATGAAGTTATAATTGAAAAATTAGATATTTATAATTAACTCAAAAGTCTGAATATATAGTAAAATATTAAGACATTCTTACCAATGATGAAAATATTAATGGTTATGATTGTAATAAATTAAAAATTAAAATTTCGAATTGAGAAAAAGAGTATTAATGAAAACTTTCCATTAAAGATGATTTTGAGATTCAAATTTTGAAATTATGTAATAATATATTGATAACAATTTAAATTTAATGTAATAAATTAACAATTAAAGAATTGTGAGAAGGAATATTAATGAAAACCTTCCATTAAAGATGACTTTGACATTCAGATTTTGAATTTCTGTAATAATATATTGATAACAATTTAAATTTAATATAATAAATTAAAAATTAAAAATTTGAATTATTAGAAGGAGTATTAATGAAAATTTTCCATAAAGATGATTTTGAGATTTAAATTTTGAAATTCTGTAAAAAATATATTGATAGTAATTTAAATTTAATTTATTTTTAAATAATTTATTATGCACGTGGCATGATAAAACAATAACACTTGTCAAAAAAAATTATAAAACATCAGCGTCATGAGTTATAGAGTTTTCACTTAGTAGAATTTAATAAGTCCAGTTTTTCTTTTATATAGTATAATATTTTTTCTTTTATATAATATAATATAATATAAGAGTGATTCACGTGTTTTTTTTCAAAGAAGAATAAATTACATAAAATATTAAATCACTTTAAAAATTATATTTTAATTCAATATATTAGAATTTATATTCATTAGTCACATATGCTTGTACAGATATTTTGATAAATCTTAATTATACAAAATTATTAAGAATATTTATACTTTCGTTTATCCATCTAATATAAATGTATAAATATTAAAATATTTTTTGAAGTATTAATCTCGTTATCAAATTCTATTTGTTTGAAATGTATTGTATAAATTGGTAATACAGAGTTGTATCTAATCAGTATGATTTAAAGAAATCTAACACCGACATCTATGAGTATTTTGTTCGGATAAATTTCAAATAATATAATGAGTAGAAATTTAAGGGTTATTTTTATGAATTTGTTATTTATTTTCATATTTTAAGTATGTGTCTATGTGTTATAAAAAAAAGTGTGAGAATCACCATTACGAATTATTACCAAATACAAAAAGCTAACTATTCAAAAAAGTGTCATGTCCTTTTTTAGTTAAAATATTGTTACGGTCAATATTATTACGTTGCTAAATATTTATGATATACTTGGTTAAAAGGAATGTAAAAGTTTAAGAGAGAAAAAAAGTTATCATAATTTTAGAAAATACAAAAGTCAGAGGATAGGAATTTCAACTCTTATTTTACCTTTACCCTGAACTCTTCTAAATCAAACAATATAATTTGTTTAATGTCAATTGGTATTTTAAGAATACTAATTAAATAACTAAAAACTTATACTAATTAATATACCTTTTAATAAATAAACTATCGATTTATTAACAAGCTCCTTCAGGATACTGGTTAAAAAGAATGTTATATTGTAATAATTAAAATTCTTCTTTCTTCTATTTTGTTTTCCTTATGAAACAGTGCGTCAGAGAAAATTGAATATATGAAAATTAGTTAAATGTCTAATTTAGTAGCAAATAAATATTAATAAATTATTGGTTCGAGTTAAATTGAATAAAAACTCTTTAAATTAAGTTTTAAATTCAAATTCTATTAATAAAAAGGTCACAAAAGATAGCTAATTAATTTTTAAAAAAAAATAATTATAAATAATGTTAAAAAAAATAGTTTATATCTATAACATGATATTCTATAACAAAAGATTGATACATAAAATTAAATTAGAAAAAATGGTAACTATTCTCAAATTAAAAAATCATTATTCTGTTAATAAAAAATCACTATTCTTTTTTAAGAGAGTTTTTTTATCAAAATTTTGTTTTAAAAAATTGTCTAACTTTTTAGAGAAAATTTATTGTTAACTAAGAATACAGTGTAAATAATTTTACGGGAAAATAAAGGACAATAAATAGGATTTATTGTAGGATTGAGAGTTCAAAGTTAAGAAAAAAGAGTGACCATTGTACACTAGTTAAAAGAAAGGATTTAATGCATTAGGGTCGGCCTAATGATAAAAAGTTTGGATAATATATGTTGAGATACAGGTTTTAATTTCAATAAAATTATTGTACATTAAAAAAAAAAGAAATTTTGCTAAAGAATAATAATAAAAAATTTCATTGAAAATTACATTGTGAATACATTAATGACATTTTTAATAAAAAAAATTAAGCAGTATAACATTTGCCTAAAAATTATCAATTAATGAAGTTAAATACATGCAATTAATTAATTCACTATAATATTAAATTAAAAATATGGAAAAAAATGATAATTTTGTTTTATTAACATATTCATTATTAAGTGTAAGTGTTTTATCCCCTAAATATTAATGGCGGTATAAGTGTTATATTATAGATTTTACGGTGATAGTAGAAATTATCATAGTCAGGACTCCCAAGTAAAAATTGACTACTACGATAGGTTATGTTGAAACATTTAGTTGTTATTCACGAGCTATTTTATTTCTTATAAATTATTTTTTTACTAATCAATATTTTTTTTTATTTTTAATTTCTTAACTGCTTTTATTTTTATTTTTAATCCTTAAAAATATTAAAATAAAGATGAAAAACGAGTTTACAAATTAAAAATAAAAATTTTTAAAAATTTAGGAACTAAAAATATAGTTTATTCCTATTTTTTTCACACTGTTTTAATGTCTCATTATATTTTTTGATACATTTAATGTCTCTTTATATGTTTTGTTATTATATCAATGTGAAATATTTATTAATTTTTTTAATAATTAATTTTTAAAAAAATTGACTAATCATTTTTAATGAGATTTTTCTTTTTAATAATTATGTTATTTTTTATTTATAAAATTAAAATTGAGATTTTGCTTAAAAATTTTAAACTTAGTTCTATTCAAATTAACAACTTGAATAATGTGTCATTGTATTAATTTTATTAATTTAATGTGTTTGAACATGGGTCATTTTTTTATATTTTTTAAAGAAGGAATGTGTCGTGTTCTTAAATTGTTACTTCATTTCAATTTTACTTAATTATTTTTTTAAAAAATAGAAAGAATTTGAATTGAAGGTACAAACTTTAACAAGTGTTGAGTACTAATTCATCATTCTAATTTTTTTTATTTTTATGAAGACAATAAATTAATTGAAAATTTTGAGAAAGCCTTAAACATTATAAATAAACCTCATTCGTATTATTTTTTTTGGGTCTTACAAATCAATGTTCTTAATATACTAGTTAAAGAATTAAAAAATATTATTAAAAATTATATAAAAATATATTTTAAAATTATAAAAGAATATACTTTTATGTATTCTAATAAAAATATTTATTTCTTCAACCAATAAATACTCTTAGCACACACGTTAGCATTTATCTATTTTTATTTGTAACCAAACACTGATGGAGTGATAAATCATATTTTTTTATTCATAAATTTACCATAAACTTTCTTTGAGTGAAAAAATTACAAACATTAATCATTTTATTTCAAAATCAATCTCAACCAAAATCATTTTATAAAATCAATTTTGGAAACGTTAATTTTGAGAACAACTTTGTGAAGTCAGCTTTGTTACCAACTGAATTTATGTTCATTGTTCACCATTTATCATCATAACTATGATTATTAACTCGTCTTTTGTCGGAATTATAAGCACAGATTTTGTTTTTAGATAAAATATAATAAGTACATATGTTGATGTTGCGTGGGATTTCGGCCCTTAATACTAAATGTGCGGCTTCTTTTGATACCACAAAGGATGAGACTATTTTTTAAGAGATAAAAATATTTTGGGTGTTTATATATTTTTTCAACAAAAAAATAGATAGTTTAATTGCTAACTGTTTAAACTCAAAACAAGCCAAATTAAGAATACAAGAAAAGAACAGCAGAGCCAGCTCAAAATAGCCTCTAGACACGGCAAAGAACAGACAAAAGAACATGTTCATGAAGCTTGAATCGGTAACTGCTAACGTAATGTCCCGCTATAAAGTACACTATACAAGAGACACGCACATGCTCATCACTTTCTTCAGTTGCAAATGTTCAATTTTGATGTTTTCAAATCCAGCATGCCACCCCCACAGTCCCTCACTTTGGACTTTGCTCGTCTTGATGAAAGGGGTTTTACTTTCAAAGCTTTCCCACTATATAAAGAATTATCGTATTACAACATTTCTACATCTCATCCGACTGAAAACACTGACTACCTCATTGAAAATAAATCATGGCCATTCTAATATGAAATCTGACTAGAAATACTAAATGTTTCTATTACTTTGAGGCTAATAAAGATGCACTATGCTAACATTAGTGAAACTCACATTTGTAAGACATAGCTGATTGCTACAGGAAAATTATATTCAACGTCATCTTCATAAAAATTCAAGGAAATACATTCATTAGGAAATCAATTTAAAAAAAATACCGAAAAGAAAAACTTAAGAATATTTGCCCCTTTGTCAATTCTATCTACACGAGTAATGATTGATTATTCCATATCAACCACACTGCACACCTTATCATTCAAGGAATTATGGTACAACAAAATCAAATGAATGCCATCCATATTATATCGAAACCAAGTTAATTTAATTGTTTAACATGGCAGTTAGCAACAAAAAGAAAGTCAATATTCTTCCAATAAAAAAGGTAGAAGCTGAAGAAATATTGTGGGCACCCACTGTATGTACTATTCCAGTCGCTTCATTCTTCACTTTAATGCTGGACGAGCCTAAAAACACAACACCACGATGCTAACTTATTCTAGCATGTATTGATATCAACAAATTTTTAACCCCAAAAACCAATAGAAATTAACATGAGAGTCAATGTATAAGATAGCTATAACAAATAACAAATGAAGCTTCTTTTGGTCAAGCACTCGTAAATTATTAACTTTTCTTACGTTTCTAATATGAAAATAAAAGTCATTAAACCAAAATAAGTTACACTCCCCTCCACCAAAAACTAGTCATTAATAACCTTTCTTATAAACTGCTTGAATTACACAACTCTCCTTTTTAACTTTTAAAAATCACAACATCCTCGTGAAATGTTAATAATGTATGCTACATTTAATATATTTTAATGTAAATCAGCCTCTTAGAAATAACTTTTCACTCTTTGCGGCTCTCAGCATCATCAACAACTAATTTTGAACTCCCACTATCAAATTTACAACTTTAGAAGATGAAATAAAATTTGGGCTTAGGATGTTTAAAATTTCATTAAATTTTCTCCGGTCTAAATTCCTAAATCAATAATAGCGTTTTCAAAATTAGCAAGGGGTCGACACTAAAAGTTGCATAGAGAAGAAAAATACCACTAGAGACTTGAAGAGATTCGTTTACAATAAAATATACTAAAGTGTAGCACATTTCATTTCCTAGGAAAAGTGTGTAATTTTTAAATTTAGAAGGAAAGGCAAATAACTGAAGTATCTCTCAAGTGAAAGACTGGTAAGTTGTCCCAAAAATAAACCTAAAACCCATTTCAAGCAAAAGGAGGAATTAATTTAATTAAATAGTACTTAAAGGAAACAAGCTAGGTGATCTGAACTTGACAACCTTGGATTTTACATTCTACATACTAACATATAGTTGGGGTTATCAACGTATTGAAATCCATTTAAAAAGTTAACATCTAACATATGTTTTACTATACACACATTAGAATAGAATCCCTAATCGCATGCTTAAGGAACAAGATTATTTACCAACTATGTCACCATATTGGTAATACTCTCATTTATATTAAAAAGTAGGAAATAAAACATTATGAGAGGCTGCTTAGTACTCACAATTGTAATCAGTCCATCCAATGGCCATATTTTCAAGATCATATATCACTAGTTTGTTTGATAGCACCAGATCTGCAATTGAAAATAATTTGAAGTTAATAAATAATATTGAGATCCAACACTAACAAGACAATATTTCCAAAATGAATAAAACTAGCTTCAGTCACACACACAGAGGCAACCCAAAAAGGCAAAGGTCCAAAAGTAAGTCCAGGAAAGTTTACCTAATTCAACACAAATAGCTGAATATGTTTTGGGTTATGGAAGAAAGAAAAGAGCAAGAGATTACCAACAATAATAACATATCATTAACAGGATGTGATACACTAACCTGATACCCCTATTTATACCAAACATGTTATTACTAGTACAAGCCTAAGCTCACTAACAATAAGATTTATAATCTAATGACCCAAATATCTTAACAATCAGAATCGGAATCAATTGGTGACTTAATGCACAAATTATGTTCCATAAACTTACACTAAGTCACTGGATTAATTTATAAGTGGCATTTAATTCTAACTTGTACCTCCAAGAAGAGTCATGTCCTTTCCATTCTTTGTTTGTGCCACACTTCTCTGCCAGCCAATACACCAGATACCATCCTGGGGGACAATCAAGGACAAGTTAATATTACAAAACACTATAATTAAATACCAGTAATTAATTTATCAAACTGAGGTACTCAAATAAATTCAAAAGATACATAATATATCAGTAAAATTATCCAGATGACAATTTAAACCATCATTATAGTTGACATTAAACAATAGATGAGAACATTTAATTTACAATTCGACAATTTCTTTATAACTTTACGTGACATTTAATAAGCATGTTGATAAAACACAGAACACTCAGGTATATTCAAGAGATGGAGAAATCAGTTCAAACAACAGATGAACTTGAGATTATAGCCCTTAAAAGAAAAACATATTCGTCATTTGAGTATCTAGCATCTACAAAGCTTCTCAAATAAGAAGCCAGGTACATCTAAATTGAAACAAAGTTCCTACTCACTTTAAACTGGAACAGGTAGTCGTGAGGATAAACTGTCAGAGAAAGAGAATCCTCAAAATGAAGCCTGACGACTGGAAATCCATGGTCAACACTGCAAGATTACAATGGTCAACAAACTTAAGGGCTGCATATGTGAGACACTTAAAGTGCACTTGTTGTCTTCATGAACTGATGAAATTTAATGCTCGTTTCTCAAAAAGTAAAATGCATTTTAATTACAAAAACATCATTTGCACAATTCATACCCAATTACTATTTTAAAAGAAAACCATCTTTAACAGATGATTCTTTTAAAATATAAATTATTTGTAATGTAGCAACAAAAAGTTTATATATTTTTATTTTACCTAAAATAATCAAACATGAGATTCTTCATAGATAACCATTCAACCTACTCAACAGCTCCCTTTAGAAACAACGAAAAAGGACAAAGCAATACAAAAGCCCAAAATTGAAAATTCAAAGGACCAAGTAAGGGGGTTGGCATCCTTTTTTTTTGTTTAACAAAGTCCTAATAGCACCTAATACATCCACTTCTTCGAGAAGCTAACCAGCAATTTTAAAGTTACCAAGTCAATATATGTCAAAGCTCCATCCTTGCTCAAGAACACAAATTTTATTACACAGCCCTCTGATCCTACTTACTATTGTCTTATGTCCTTTATTTTATCACAATCATTTTCCCTGTGCAGGTTTCAGAATATTGGATTACCTAGTACTACATCCGTTATTATATATAAAAAAAACAAATGGTGGTATTTTTTTGTTCTTAATTATAAAAAACATATGACTACTTTTAAATGTATTATTTGTTAATTTTCTTTTATACCCTTAATTTATTATGAAGTCTATTAATGAGATATCATCCATTTTCTATGAAAGTGAATACATTTATTGAGTTATTGACAATATAACTTATACTCATTGGTTGAAAGTTTATTTTTTGGATTATAAGTAGTGTCATTAGTATCTAGTCACAACTTAAAGCAATTAAAACTATGAATATTTTTTGAATAAAACTTAAATATATGATAGTATTATCTCCGTTTTAAAGGTCTTAATGAATTAGGTATTTGTTTCTTATATATAGAAACGGAGATAGTATTATCAAAAAATCTTAGATAGTATATTTGTGAAGATATATTTAAATGAAAATAAGATGTTGACACTTGACATCATACCCTATGGTCTTAAAAACAACCAAGAAAATGAACCTGAAATAACTCAGATAAACTATGTGATATTGTAGGCCAATTAAAAACAATAAGAAATAAATCAATATTTATCCCAATATAACAAAAAGATATGTAAAATTTCAAAAAAAAAAATATTACAAAGATAAGCATCGTACTTTCCAGTATACTGAAAACAACTAAATTGTTGCTCAACAAGATATAATTTCAGTCCAGGCTGCCGGGCCAAAACCTATCATAAAGAACATCCATGAATACTCAAGTGAAAATATTGATTCAGTTAAATCTTAATGCATACACTTACCTTTGGAATCAGTTCGTCATAAACTATGCTAGGAAGATAAGCCAAGGTTGTTCCACTATCTATTACTGTCCCCTTCCCATTTCCAGAATCAAATATATCTGAGGGAAGCTGTAGAACATCCGTATCAACCTCAATACTCTTCAAAACCACGTTGTAATGTGCCCTATAATAGTCAAAAGATAACAGTAAAGGCATAATTTTTCAAACTCAAGATCCGAACTGAATATCAAATAGACTATAACTTATAAGTATCTGAAAAAATATTTCACAAAAAAATTTCACAACTTAAACCAGAGGCCTCAGATGAATATACTTTCACAAAACTGAAGGCCTTAAAAGCAAGAAAAACAGAAAGTAGACCTTCATTATGTGGCCGGATCAGTGATCACACATATAACTACTAGGTAGAGAGATGAATGGAATTTCATACATGTGAAATTTTTTTTATAATTTTAAAATTAACATAATCCCAACAAGATCCAAAAGGGGGCAAAAAACAAAACAAAGAAACTTGAAAAGGTCCAGCTAAACACACCTGCACTAATGACATCAATATAAAGTAATAAATTTGATGGTAATATACAAATGAAAATCTATTAGAGATGATTTATGTGAATGCTTTATTCCCTTCTCGTATCTAACATTTACAACATTGGCTTTAAAATGACATTGTTGTTACTTCATTTTCTGAATCTTTTGAGTAGTAAAATAAATATGTTACATTAATTGTTAGAATGTAATACACTTGTCCAAATGAGGGAATAAAAAACCATGCAGATCTAATATTCTATCAAATTCTCTATCTTTAAATGATATTAAGTAATGCTCCTTACTTAAACTACAGAACAACCCAGCCAACTAAAAATCTTGTGAACATGATATGAGATTATATAAAAGATATTTCATACTAGTAGTTTCAGTATTGTGTGACCACCAAATTTACCCATGGATTTATATGATAACTATTATCATGGTATGAGAATGAAAGACTAGGTTACTGCACATACATTCTAGGTACCAATGGAGTTGTACTGACTTTTGGTTCCACCACTTCCCCTATGGCAAATATTCCACCACCACGAATATTGTCAAGGCAGTGTGAAAATATTTTTTTCACCTTTCCAGATGCAGCAAGTTGTGATAGCACAGAAGAATTTGCTTGTCCAAAACCAAGTATTCCATCAAGGGCTTCTTCAGAAGATGGACCCAACGTCCCAGATTGTACAGCACCACACCTGTCAGCAAGAGATTATCCAGAGAGATATAAATGGGGAAAAAGTTGAAATGGTAACATTTTATTTAACTATATCAAGCTACAAACCTATTAACCTAAATATTTTTAATTAAAAATAACACACTGAAACTTCCCACTTGAATGCAAAGTATTCACATGACCAAAAACAGTCAACTCAAAAAGAATGAATTTCACTCAACCAAGATAATTCTCTCATATTGAACATTGACAACAGATATGATCAGCCTAAAAACTATCACAAGAAGACAATAACAAATGATGCACTGTGAATTGTAAGGCATTAGTAATTAGTAATAGTAATTATTCTCACCCAAAAATGATGCTGCTATTTTGTGGTGCAGTACGAAGATTGCCATTGACACTGTTATAAGTAAGATAATCCTGGACATAGTATCCAGAAGTTGCACTTCCGTCTCCATAAGTTATGCTGTAGGGGCATGGAATATCAGACTTGCAACCAGGAATTGGACCATCATACGTGGCAGAGCAAAAATCTTGGTCACAAGAAACCAAATCTGAAGTTTCGGAGCGCTTCGGGTCATAGAGAGTCAAATCTATCTGTAGCAACAACAACAAGAAGTAGGAAATTCAACAAGGGTCAAGACAGTAATTCAGAAGCTGAATTGAAGCTGTTAAGTGTTATAAAACATAGATACATACACCGAGATCACTTTTCCTGGGACATCTCGAGCACTCAACACAATTCACCCAAAGAATGTCACTTCCTGTATCAACTTGCACATAATAATCCTTCGGAGGAGAGCCAAGCCCAAGTTTTGTAAAATACAGACTAAACCAAATAAACAACAACACAACATAAGCATGAAAATAAGAAAATCACCGCTAGCTCCTTCATAATTCATATTTCAAAAATAATAATAATTAAATCCACTTCTATACCACAAATTAGAATTCTCAATTTAGAGAGAGTCTCACTTTCCTCACCCTCTCAATTACACATTCTCAACACTCCCCGTGCTCTCAGAAGGTGTATTTCACACAGAACTTTCCTTTCATTACAAATTACAATAACCTTATATTACAATTTAAGTCATTCATTATAAATAAAAAATATATATATATGTTATATACAAAAATAATTAGCTATTACAAATTTTAATTACATAAAAATAAATAGTGGAGGAGGCTTAAAATACTAGTGATAAAGAAGTAAAAGAAACGAACCCAGTCTCAGTAGGGAGACCATTGCCACCAAGGTTGAGATCCACGACGGAGAGAATTCGACCTCGACGACGAGCATCGTGAGTTTTGATAGCGCTTAAATTCCTTTTCCGACGCTCCACCGGGAACACTAAATTTCCGTTCGCAACACAACCAATTTCCGCAACTAGAATCGCCACTAATATCACTACACATCTCGGATCCATTAATTTGGTAGAGCAACAACTTCAATTCAAGTGAAAGAAACAATATCAACAGATCCAGCAAAGCTAAAATGTGGATGCGATTCAACTCTAGTGTAGGTTTTCGTTTTGCTGCTTTGGTATAAAGTAAAGGTCCATTGGCGTTGCCGTGTTCTGCCCGTTCTATTCCAAAAGGTCAATACGGCAATGGTATATAGAGAGAGTGGGATTATTGAGAATGAAAGAAACCAACAACCAACTAGAAAAAAACAGAATAACAGTAACCGAGAGGGAATTGGTACTTTCCTATTTCAACGCCAAACGACGCGTCTTTTACTCGTTTTGATACTTAGTACGCTTCTATTATTTTCTTTCCTCTCTCTCACTCTCTCTCACTCTCTCTCTTCTCCTTCGACTTGGACTTCTTTTGTGTTGACAAGTGTCTTTCATGCCACTTCATCAATTTTCGAAACTTATTTTTTTATTATAAATAAAACAACATTAATATGACTCATATTCATTAAATATATCATCAGAAATTTCATCTTTTAATTCTTCCTATCTAAAAAATATATATCTAATAACAAATCTATTTCTTGAATAAATCTTTAACTTCAAGACGCAGAATTACAGTTGTTGCATCGCCATCCACTTCTTTTTCCTTTCCTTAATGTATGTGCCTAATGTGATTATGAACCGTTTATAAAAACTAACAATGAAAAGCTATGTGCTAAGATGATTAAAAAAACCCATCATTTTTCCGTTCACGTTGTTATATTGCAAAATAATAATAGCATTTTTGTTACTAAAAGTATATTAGTACTCGTTTCTTCTTTTGGGTTGTCGGGGAATGATTCTATTTACCTTTACGTGTGACTGATGATACTAAAAAAACATCAAAATGCAAGTGATAATCAAGTCATAAGGTTTTTTATTTACGTACTATCTCCATCTCAAAATGTTATAATTTAAATTTTTTACACAAATTAAAAATAAATAAATATTTTAAAATAATATTTTATTATAAAATAATTTTATTAAAATTTATTTTAAAATATTAAATTTTATCAATATATTTATTAAAAATAAAACGAAATAAATATTTTAATATCTTATTAAAAATAAAAATTAACCATTTTAAAATATTTTTATTTTATTTCTGTTTTATACACATCATAATTTTTAAAAAAAACATAGTTTTTAATATAAATTTTTAAAATTTTCATATTTCTAATTTTTATTATGTATTTTTATTAAAAAAATTATAAATATTTATGTTTTTTTGGTGCATTATAATTTAATGATGATTAATAAGAGTAAATTTTATAAATTAATAAAAATTTAAAAAAATAATAAAATTGATTTAATTTATTATTTTTATAAAAAATAAATTTTAAACTGTAATTATTTTGTAACGTGATAAGTTGACGTGAAGCATGTGCCAAATTCAATTGAACCTGCGAGTTGTTACCTATGAAATTGATGGAACAAAGCATGTTTAGAGCTGCCTTTTGAAATAATGGATCTGCGTATGTGTATTTTTGGTAATGCGTGCCTAAATAAACATTTATTCAAATTTCTGGGTGTTTAGTTTCGAATCTTTTAAAGCAGGAAAATTCACTTTAAAAGATATTGAGAATTGTGATAAAAGTAATATTTTTAAGTCTATGCAATATAGAATAAGTATTTATTTTATATATTAAAATTTCTAATAAATATTATTTTTTATTTTATTATAATTATAGTTCTAATTTTTTTTACATGACAATAATAATATTTTAAAAATATATTAAATATATAAATAAAAAAATAATTAATGATATATTGAAAAGTTAAAATAATAATTATTTTAAGATAATTTTTTTATCTTACATAATAATTAAAATAAGATAAATAAAATATTAAATATATAAATTATGTCACAATTAAAATTTGTAATAAAAAATATTTTTTAACATATATATTATATTTTAAATTTATGATAAATAATTTATATTATAAATTTTATTTTTAATTATTAATAATTTTTTAAATAAACATTTAAAATAATAACTTAAAAGAGAGAAGAATTTTAAAAACAAATTCTTTAAACCCACTAAAGAAAAAAAAAAGTTAAAAATACTTTCATTAAATAATGACGACTATCTTTAGCTTTTAAGTCTCGCTCAATGCTAAAAAATAATAATGACAACTAAATGCATTTTGGTTTAAGATAGATATTATAATATATAGAAAGATGAATTATATATATATATATATATATATATATATAATTTTAAAATTAGTAATAATATTAATTATTAATTATTAAACATTAGTTATTATCTAAAGTGCACTTTTGCCCTTTTACATGAGCAATTATTTTTGCTCTTGGATGATATTCTACTTGTAACATTAACTTATATTTTGATTTATTAAACAATAAGGATGTATTTGATTTTTATTTTTCAAAATTATTTTAATTTGTAAAAAAATGAAGAATAAAGAATACAGATATTCTTATTAAGCTTATATGCTTCACTACATGTAGAACTATTTCACATGACTTATACCCGTTGAATTAGGACTACAAAACAAAAGAAAAAATATAAGAAAAATATCTCTCAATTGAGTATGAGGATAAAATTATTTTTATATATAATTTTTATCATTCTCTTTTTCATTTATCTAAATAATTAGATAATTTTTATTTTTAATTTTTATCTATTTAAATAATAGATTATTTTTATTATGGCTTTTATTTTGTTTCTTTATCTCTGTTTTGATTCTTTGTTCTTTGTAACGTCCTTTTTTGTTTATCTAATTTAATAAAAAAATTTGTCAAGTATTTTTATTTTTAATTGTGAATTAATAAAATAAAATTTAAAATTCTAAATGTTAGGGAGTTACAATTTGAAAATACTGAATTGTTATTATAACATTCATGAAACTTATAATTAAACATTGAAACTCAATCTGACTTATATATAAAAAGGATCAAAGTACAATTGTATGTATATATAGACATCTCCAAAACATTGACTATATTTTAATACATCAACTCAAAACGGATAAACTAGATATGGTATCAACTACTAATTCCCTCAGCGATTTAGTTAGAATACTTAGAAGAGTCTTCTTCCTCTAGTGATTTTTCCCTTCCTTCTTGATTATTAGCTCTAATTGGGGCCAAGCTATAGAAGAATTTGGATTTAGAGAGGGTTGGACACGTTTGGGAGCTACAAGAATATTAGGTGAAACCCCAGCATATCTAGGTGGTAACATTTTCTTTAGGATGATAGGGATGTCTACGTGAGAAAATTGCCAAGGAGTTATGGCATTAGGAGACCTAAATGCAAATCTCACATAACTTGTGAAGGTGTCATCTCCAACCAATGGGTCATGGGTTCATCATCCTCCTAATGGTATGACCATCAAGTGAAATAGAGGATAGAATGAGTTCGTCATCGGTATCTGAAAGGTAAAAGGTTATAGGAGTGAGTTATTTATCCTTAAGCACACACATACATATATATCATTTCTAGCTATCATATACTTCCATCTCACTGTATCGTGCCTAATTAGGGTTTCTAATCGTTTAGAGCCCTTCGTAGCCTCCAACACTACTATCTCCTTGAGGACTTATACGAGTGTGTCCATAATACTCCAAGTCTGCATTTTAGATCGACGATCAAAAATACATATTCTACTTGATACTTGGTCCAGGATACTCTCAACCTAATCTTAATAATGTTTCGCTTTGTCGGGAACACTAAGTCGATTTCGTGACACCCTCCTCACTTTGAGCAGTTCACAACTTGACACCTTATCTACCCTCAAGGACTCGCCATAGTCTGCGTATATTTGTCAGATACCTTATGTGGTTAACCCATACAATCTCCATTCTTAGTTCCTACTCATTAGGTTTTTGATTCATCATTCTCTCCTTTCTTCCATTCATCAATTCCTTTATGGTACTAGTTTTGAGCTCAAAGGCACATCTCTATGATGACTTTCTTTCACATCAATTAAATGACCATCCTTCAAGTTTCATTTAACCTCTATTTAAGCAAATTCTCAAACTGTCATATTTTCATATCTCATCTTCTATCCTAAGATTATTTACTCAGTTACTGCCTACTTGAGACAGTTTCATAATACATACAAACTTCTCTGTTATTAGTAGAGACAATAATTACACATAATCATTATCATATAATGTAGAAATAATAATATCACTAATTAAATAAAATTTTTAGACAATATAACAATGTTTATAATCAAAATAGCAAGAAAAAGGGTAAAATTGTCTTTTACTAAAAAAAATTATCTTTATTTATTTATGTTTTCTCTCTTTAATTTCATCTTTCCTATTTCTCTCTTTTTTTACTATTCTCACCCCCTGTTTTACTATTCTCACCTCCTCTTTTTGCTACTATTTGCACCTCTTGTCTTACTATTCTCACCCCCATATGCTACTATTCGCACCCCCTATTTTATTATTCTCACTTCCTTGTTTTACTATTTTCACCCCTTCATCATTTTCTTCCTTCTTCTATTTCTTCTTTGATTTTTCATTAATCTTTATTATTTTGAGCTTATTTTTAATTCATCACCTTCTATAAAACATTTCCAATTCGAAATAAAGTCTAACTACTAGTTAAGTGAAGAATTTCTATATTTTGTAATGGCAGAAAATCAATGACTGCTAGAAGGGTTTTCAAATTTTGAATTTATCTAATTCTTAGTTTTTGAACAATTTAAGGTGTTAAAATATGACTAACATTATCATAAACGAATTCACAAAAAGAAATTGAAGAAAAAACGACTTCTCCTACCTTAAATTTGATTTTTTGGTGAGTTGGGATTTGTTTTTAGCTAAGCTCTAGTGTACCTAGTAATTTTTTATTCTTCCCTTCTTTTGCAAAATTAAATGAACCTAAATGGAGCTTGATTTAAACCAAAACTTTTTGTGAAGGGGAATGGAGAAAAAGAGTATGAATTCACGGGGAAATCCTTCGAACCACTTCTTGTTTTCTTCCTCTATTTCACCCATGGCCCTTTGGTATATATAGGGCATCTGAGCACAATTTATGGTTTATTAAACTAGCGAGGGATGGGCGAAGACGTCAATGCAAGTTGTAGGGCGACAAGGCTATGGTAGGCGGATTAGAGCTCAACGGAGGAAGGCGATTTACAAGGCATTGCATCTTGAGGAAGGAGACGGGTTTGAGGGCATGGGGAGAGTGACGTGACCGCCTCCCATTCGCTTAGGTAGCTTAACATAGTTTATATATAATTTAAAGGCATGTTTTAAGCACCGGAAGCACCGCAGTCTAGTAGTTAAGGCACTAGACCCTGTGCTAGGTCTTAGCCTCGAGCCCCCGTTGTGGTTTCAAACTAATCCCTTCCTTTTTCTTATTTCTTTTTCTTTTTCCTATTTTATTATTTTCTTTTATTTTTTGTTTATATTTTTAAAATTATCCTTTTAATTTCTAATTTTTTTAAAATCTCTATAAATCCTTTTATATTTTTCTCTTCGTGTTCTTATATTTTCTCCCACTAATATATATATATATATATATATATATATATTCATAAATTTATTTATTTTAATTTATTTTAATCATGTATTTATAA
>JAMLFT010005089.1:0-18196 GCA_026544285.1 Pachyrhizus erosus | reverse complement strand
AAAGAAAATAATACATTTAAAATAGTCATATATTTTTATAATTAAAAAATATTACTGTATAAATAGAAATCCAGAGCTAATGAATTATAAGATTTGTATGGAGAGGGGTGACTTAATTGTACAATGAAACTTAATTGAAAATATATGTACAATGAAAAAAACAATTTTTTCAATGACATAAAAAATTAGATTAATTGAGTTGCAATTAAAAAGTAAAAATATAAACTATCAAGCAATAAAACCTCTACATCGGCACGCCAAGCTCAAATTCAAATTCAAATTCAAATTCAAATTCAAATTCAAATTCAAATTCAAATTCAAATTCAAATTCAAATTCCTATGTGACACGAGTCACGTTTTACTGGCAGCACCAGCTTTCTTTGTGACTGAAAACTACACAATCCTCATCTACAGACGTGTTGACTTGCATACCATACTTCAAGTCTTCCACACAAAAAAATCTTGCATATGTAGCCGCTTACATCATAGAAATATATTACAGGCTATAGCATACTTTTTAATTGAAGTTTCTGATAGATCATAAACAACGCATTTGAGAAGTGTGTGGCTTTCCACCAATCCAAATCCAAATCCAAATCCAAATCCAAATCAAAATGGCATCCCAAGCACCTAAGCTTCACTTCGTTTTCTTTCCGCTCATGTCCCCAGGCCACATGCTCCCCATGACAGACCTTGCAACAATATTGGCACAGCATAACATGATTGTCACCGTAGTCACGACCCCACACAACGCTTCCCGTTTCACACAAACCTTTGCTCGTGCTTCCGCCTCAGGCCTAGACCTCCGATTGGTTCAACTCCAATTTCCATCCCAAGATTCTGGATTTCCACAAGGCTGTGAGAATTTTGACATGCTACCTTCAATGGGTATGGGCCTAAACTTCTTCCTTGCCGCAAACAACATTCTACTGGAACCAGCAGAGAAACTGTTTCAAGACTTGACACCAAAACCAAACTGCATCATCTCTGATGTCAGTTTAGCATACACAGCCCACATCGCCACCAAATTCAACATTCCCAGAATTTCTTTCTACGGAGTTAGTTGCTTCTGCCTCTTGTGGCAGCAAAAGTTGGTCACTTCTGATCTTCTGGAAAGCATAGCCACAGACACAGAGTACTTTTTGATACCTGATATCCCCGACAAAATTAAAATCACCAAAGAGCAGACGACAAGACCAATGAATGAAAATTGGAAAGAGTTTGTTGAGAAAATGGCCTCTGCTGAAGCGGTTACTTACGGGGTGGTCGTGAATTCTTTTGAGGAGTTGGAGCCGGCATATGCAAGGGATTTCAAGAAGACCAGAAACGATAAAGTGTGGTGTGTTGGCCCTGTTTCACTAAGAAACAGGAATCAATTGGACAAGGCTCAGAGAGGGAACAAGACCTCAAGTGATGCGCACAGTTGCATCAAGTGGCTTGACTTGCAAAAACCAAATTCAGTAATTTATGTGTGCCTTGGGAGTATATGCAATTTAATTCCATCGCAGTTGATAGAGCTTGGTAAGGCCTTAGAAGCATCTAAAATACCATTCATTTGGGTTATCAGGGAAAGAAATCAAACAGAAGAATTGAACAAGTGGATTGAGGAATCGGGGTTTGAGGAGAGGACCAAGGGGGTGGGTCTTTTGATTCGGGGTTGGGCTTCTCAGGTACTAATACTATCACACCCTGCAATTGGAGGGTTCTTAACACACTCTGGTTGGAACTCAACCATAGAAGCAGTATGTGCTGGCGTGCCAATGCTTACGTGGCCATTGTTTGGGGATCAATTCTTCAATGAGAGATTCGTTGTGAATATATTGAGAATTGGAATAAGAGTTGGGGTGGAAAGTCCTGTGACATGGGGCGATGAAGAGAAAAGAGGGGTGTTGGTGAAGAAGGAAGATGTTCAGAGGGCTATAAAGAAGTTAATGGATGAGGGAAGTGAAAGAGAAGAGAGGAGAAATAGGGCTAGAGAGCTTGCGGAGATGGCTGAGAAAGCTGTGGAAGGAGGATCTTCTCACTTCAATGTCACCCAGCTAATCCAAGATATCTTGCAACAGTCCAACAAACACTAATGATTATCTTCGGTTATCAAAAGCAGATTAGTGTATTTTAATTCCTGAGAAGTTCCTAATTAGCTTAGCAAATCAGTAAAATAAATTGGTATCTTTTGTAATCTTGATTTGTGAGTGTATCAAATGGGGATCCAAATCATTAGTCCCCTTACTGTGTCTCGTTGTCTCACCAGTAAAGATTTTACTTGTCATTGAGAATAAGATAAAGTACGTTTTTGTCTTTTTAAAATATGTAAAATTTGAATTTTTTTTTTTTTTTTTCTATTTTAAAGTAAATGAATTCAATATATTTATTGAGTATTTTAACATATATTACTATCAATTTTTTTTCTTTAAATTGTTGTACAAATGATTCACATATAATTTGTCTTTGTCTGTCACTTAACATAGATTTACTTAATACAACTATAACCTGTAAATCACAACCTGTACACCAATACCGTGTCCATTCCCATTAAAAACCACTTCAAACAAACTGACAGACCCCAAAAACCTTCACTCACTACATAACTGCACCTAAACACGCTGATGGCTTCAGCAACCACGAAACCAAAGGATATACAAAACTCCTTTTTCTGCCTTTCATCCACCTCCAAGACATAATCTTTGCAGACTCAATAATATTATTTATATGTATGCATTTATCCTCAAACACTTCTATTTCTTGCCTTCCAAATTGTCCATGCCACAACAAACCACCCCAACTTCCACCCCTCCACATCCACACCTGAACCCCACGCAAGTCTCAAATTGTTGGAACTGGCCTATAACCTCATTAAATAAAGTTGTGTATAACCCCAAACATCTTACACATTCTTGCCAAACCTGAAAGAACCCTTTGCATTCCAGAAACAAATGATTTATAAGTTCAATTTTGTCTTAACACACCACCAATTATCTTCAGTCAAAATTCCTCTTCTACAAAGATTTCACTTAACAAGGAATCAATTTTTTTCAAACCTTTCCCCAACAAAAGTCTCAAAAAATAACTGAATCTCCCTTCATCTCCATGAGCACTTTATAAGCTAACAGAACTAACAATATATTTACTTGTTTTTTTATTTTATCTTTTTTTACACTGTCGTTTATGTCTTTATCATGCAAGATAACGAATCGTTGTCATCTTCAACTCTTCAAATTTCTAGGTTTACAATTTTTAAAAACTTGCCAGTAACGTTTGTTAATCAAAATGAAAACAGAGGTCTTTGCGCTGAATATTTAAAACCTTAAGAATGTTGAATCATGTTGAGGCTTTAGGCAATGCAAAATATGTGAAATTAAAATCACTATACCATAATCGAACAATGCAAAGCAATGCCGTGAGCGAGATGCTGTAGAAAACAGAAGTTGGAGCATAGCAAGTGAAATTGTTTTGCATGTAGGATAACACTTGAAAGTTGGGAGAGCTGAAATCACCATCAACAATACACTGACAAGTGATATGCAGTGGAATCTTACCAGATAACTAGTTGGACAATTGATTTATACGATGAAACTCAGAAAGATCGACAATTGCACTTGATGTAAAAAAAATAAAATATATATATAAATATTTTAAATGACATGACAAGTTTTATTCGTGTGATATGAACTGTGACAAAAAAAGGATTGGAGAAAAATTACTCTTACCTTATATTTTTATTGTTGATGTTAGTCCACTAACTCAATTAATGAGCAACATGAGTGATGATTTTAGCCCTTATGAATAGATTAAGAGTGTGAAATGTATAAGAATATTAAAATGTGTCAATCTAAAATATTGACCTTATTTATTTTATCATGTTCGCTTGAGAAACATAATTGAACGATAAATAAAAATGTATTTTATGTCTTATATTTATTTATGATATTTAAATAAAAGAATAGACCTACACAAAACCTTAGTCACAAAAAAAAAATCATATCAAATCACTTATATTCTCATGACTTGAGTAATATGTTGTTAGATATTGCTTAATGATTATACTATTAAATGTAATTTAATTTTATTGTCAATTTTATTATAACCTAAAGTGTTAAATGCATAGGATAAATTAATTGATCAAAGATAAATTAAGTTGGATTTTAATTTCTTACAATTCATAATGTATGAGTCCATGAAAGGTTGAAAAATAAAAACATTAAAAAGATGAGACTTATAATGCCTAAACTCATCTTTTGAAGAAAAAGAAAAGTTAGAAAGAAAGAAAAAAAAACATGAATAAGCAATTCACGATGATGAGGGAAATGCTTCTAAAGGAAAGTAAATAGGTGAAAGTGTTTTCAAGGAGTTCTTGAAGCTAAAAAGGATGAAGCTTCAAAAGAAGAGGAATAACAAGAGATTCTTGAGGTTAAAAAAGAGGATGCATAAGCCTTTAAAAAATTAGAAACTAAGTCAAATATGGAACTTTTATTATTGAAATAGAACCAACAAAATAGGTGATTTTAATGCCTCAACTTAAAGTAAAAGGAAAACCTACTTTTGAGAAGTTATTGATGCATAAAATATGGTTAGATAAGGGCAAGTGTATCCTTGGCAGTAATATCATAGATTCAAAAGTTCAAATATTGTACCTTAAAGACTAGTTATGTTCCCAAATAACTCAAATTGCATTAAACTAAATAATTTGGGGTTTATATCTTGTGTGAAATTGATTTGAATTGCAATCAATCTTACAAGAATGAATAAGAGAACAAGTAATAGAAATTAATAAAATTTTTAACATATTAAGAGATCTAGGATCATGATTTTAGACTTATCTTTATGTTCTTCCTAACTTTCTATTTCAATTAAACTTCAATTATTTAATCAATTACTAATCTTTCCTCTTTAAATGATAAATGTAATTGTTTCATGTTCTAAGAATCATCTTCTTTCTAATTCATTTTCTTATTGTTCATTAGGTTTTGCATTAGATGGAAGATTAAATGCAAGAGGTTAATTAACAATTGTTAATGAGATTAGAAATTCCAAATGATTTGTTCATACAAATCTTATTATTGCATAAGTTAATCAATTAGCGACTTTTGATCATAACAATTAATTGATATGGATATTGGATTGATTAGTCCTAAAAAGAAATAAGAGTAATGCAATAATATAATTGATGAATAATTGAAGATTTTATTTCAATAGGAGGGATAAAGTTTCATAAAATTAAGTCATACATTACAATCCAAGCTTAAGAGTCTAGTTGGCCGACGTTGGAAAACATAAATAAATCAAAGAAAATAATAGAGAAATTAAGGAGAGAGATTTTTACAAGAATGAATTCCTATGGCGTTTCTCTTGTTCCTCTTAATCTATTATATTCTCAAGAATTCCCAAAGTGCTAAAAAAAGACAAAATTCAAAAATTCAAAAAAGGTAAAAAAAAAAGTCCAAAAATAGTCATTAGAAACTAAAATTCTAAACTATTTATAGAAAACATGCATGTTCTATCTCGTAGGAGTATGCATGGCCTCGTGCTTAGTTAAGTACGAGGTTGTGCTTAAAGTTTGAAGCGCTGGTCATTCTTCACGCCCCATGCATGGGTCAATGCTTGGTTTTCAAGCAAGAGTTTGATATAAACAACCATGCTCTTAGTTAAGCATGAGGTTGTGCTTAAAGTTCATAGTGTTGGTCATTCTTCACACCCTATTCATAGGGTGGTGCTTGATTTTTGAGGTAGAGTTTAACATGCATGACCTTGTGCTTAGTTAAGCACAAGGTTGTGCTTAAGCACCTAAAGCCAATTTGATCCTTTTGGTGTTCTTTTATTCATATCTTTGATAATTCTCGGGACTTGCACCAATTTAACATAAATTATATTGAAATAAAAAGCTAAAATGTCAACAATTATCAAAACGATACCTGAAACCCATAGAAATTAAGACCAAAATGGAGTTTATCGAGCCTCTCCACACTTAAGCATTGTTTGCCCTTTAGCAATTATCTTGGCTTACAGACGGAAACAACTTCTCCTAAAGCGAGAAATAAAAATCAATGATGACACTCACAAAAAATCAACCAGAAATAACACATATATTTTTCTCAAAGAATCATGCAAAGACAATTTGACTAAATATCGCTTTTCACCCAAATTCTCAGTTAGACTAAGGTGTTCATAAATCAACCCTTTTGCTAAGACAAAACACTCTCATCTCACTACTCTTAGTAATTGCTAAACAAAACAACACTCAAAATACAACAAGAGACAATTCTACCATATGCTTGCACATCAATCAAGTTACACCACAAAGTCCACCATTATGAAAAAATAGGAAATATCATAGGATGTATTAGGGCTAAAGATGTAATGCAGGTAGGTAAAGAAAAAGGGATACACAAGAAGCTCATAATACACAAGTTAAAGAACCTTCAAGTTAATGATCGTTTCTTCTTTTCTTTCAACAAGTTCTTCTCCTTTATGCTAATTTTTTTTTCTTTTCCTTTTTTCTTTTTTTGCTTTTTGTGTTATTTTTTTTCTTTTCTTTGAATCAAAGAAAGAATGAGTGAAGATTATTTTATTCATTTTTTTTCCTTTTTGTTAGCAAATGAGCTTTATTTTCCTTTCCTTTGAGCATATTTTTCCATCAGCTGTCACTTTTTCACTTTTCACCAAAGGTTACCTCAATAGATATTTCAAGAAAATATAGGATAACAAAGAAGAATATTCAAGGATCAAAATTACTAGCTAATGGAATAATGTAAATCAAATTTTGAATGTCATAAAGAAACAATGTTAATAATTCCTAAGCTTTTCACATGCAAGCAAACAAGAAGTACACATAAGTATATTAGCACAAATTCTAGACACATGCCTATTTGAAAGGTATTCAAAATATCACAAAAAGTAGTGAGCTAAAATCTCACATTTTAGGAATCGATCTTAGAATGGGTTTTCAATCATAATAATGAATTAACTATCAACTCCTATTGGCAAAAAGTTTTTCTCCTGTTTCAGTTGTCATGCGTGCATTTTTTTTGTATACTAGTTTTCATCATTTTTTTTAATGAGTGATTTCATTTATTCCTAAAATACAATAAAAGAAAAAGAGAGAAAGAAATCCAAAATAAATGCCAAAATATCACACAACATGTATCACTTATAAAAGTAGGTAGTACAATGATTTGATAAAAATGAAGCATGGTCCTTTACGAGAAATAAAATAAGAAAACTAGAAAACAAAAGAATCACAAAGGACCTAAGTAATCCCTATAACTAAAAATAGAAAGCATAAAATAGTATTAAAAGCAATAACATAAGAAATACTTTCTCGAATGATGTCTATGGTGGAGGAAGTCCAAAGTGCTTAGACATTTAGTAAATCCATGTATAGTTTAGTGTGCTTTTTTATCAACTTTCTTTCTAATAAAGTTGTTTTTATGAGTAAACTTGTTTCTAAATGCTTACATACTTCAAATAAATGTTTCTCAAACTTGATTCATGTGCATTGTGATGTTATCATGTTTTATTCTTATAGACGCATCTTAAACTAAACCATTAGTAAGTCAAGTTTAGAATACTTAGAATTTGTTTAATGATAGTTGGTTATCATTAAAACTTCATCACACAAGAAGCTTGACCTCAACATTATTTTCCACTTTCTTTTTCTTGCTATTATTGATTTTGGCCATAGTTGCATTTGCATTTGCCTTGATTGCTTCTTTTGTCTCTACCTCTACCCTTTCCTTTGTTGTTTCCCTTAACCAATTTAGAGATTGTTGTTAATCTTATACTCATGCACTAACAAACAAGTTTCTAGTTCATCAAGGGAAAGTACAACTTTATCTTTGATACTTCAATTGTAGAAGCAATAAAATCAAACTCGGTGTTAGATAACATAAAATCTTCTCCACAATGGTTACATTGTCCATCTTCTCTCAATGAAATTGTATTTTGTTGCTTATTTCCATCATGCAAAATAGTTAATGATAAACTCTTTATCATTCATTATCAGTGTCTCAAAATCTATTTTTAAAGCTTAATGTTGTGCATGGTTCACTATAACAAAACCTAATATTTTTCTTTGTAGAACACCTTGTATCCTTAAAAGTTTATTTGCTAAGAATATTTTCCAACAAGATGGTGCGATTAATGGCCTGGAAGAGATTATTTTTTGCCTTGGATCCTTTGTCCTTCTATCTTTCAAATCTACATGTTGTAGTTGTGTTAAAAGTATGTCTTTTATTGACTCTTGAATTTCATTCTCAATGATTGAAAAATACTTCTTTGACAAATAAAAGTTTTTCATTAATATGCTCCAATAAATATAGTGACCATCAAATTTTGGGATGGTTGTTTGGACCTAATTAGAATTTGTCATCATGGATCGTATGAAAGAAATTTACTACTACAACATGCGATCTCTCAAACCTCATGTGTCTCCCTTACAAGATGAATTAGTGTATGACACACAATAAATGTTAGATAAATTTACTTGTAGTTTATAAAAAAATATATATTATGTGTTAAATTGTTTTTATATAATAAAGTAACAAATAATTTTAAAAAATTTATAAAAATTCATAAACTTGTTCTATTAATAATTTCATATACGTTTTAAATTTTATTAATCCAACTATTAAATTAAAAATTCTTATTACATAAACCAACTCTAATTTTTTATAAAATTTTAACACCATTTGACACTTGATTAGAAAAATTCAATTTAGTAAATAATATACATTTTAAAAATATCAGTAAAAATCGTCATAAATCGTGTATCTATACTGTCAAAAATCAATAAGAATGGAATAAAAAAACTTCACAAATTTAAGAGATTAAAAAAATAAAAATTTTAATTTAAAAGATTAAAAAAAATAAATCAAATTTAAAAAATCAAAAATATATTTAATCCTTTAAAATATAAGTAAATGTTTAATATAACATTCTATGAATATAAATATTTGATTTATTTAAAAGGTGGTATGCATAATCATTGAATTAATATCAAATATTTAATAATTAAATTAATAAAATTAAATATATTATTAAATTCAAGATATTTTATAACTAATAGTTAAAGGCTAATTTCTCGAGACAATAAAATTCGTTCAACAAGTTTACCTCTTGAAAGAGATGATATTGATACATGATTTTAGTTTATCAATAATTTTAATGACCAAAGATAAGTATAATATTTTATGTATTTTTGTTACTACTTTTTTTAATCAAAATTAGATTTTATCTCAAGAATTTATATAATAAAGGTTAACATATTAAAGGTCGACACTAATCGTTAAGGTAGAATTTTGATTTAATTAAAAAAAATAGTGAAAGCACTCAAATTTTGTCTTAATTTTAAAATGTTTCAGATTTTTATAGTTGGTGATTAACTGATTATATGAATAAACGAAAGTTTTAGTGAATAAACTAGTGTGTAACTTGCTAAGAAACTTCTTCATTTCTTGCCATTCAATTACATACTCGAGTCACGAAATTCAAAGATACATTTGCTAAGAAACCTATATTTCTTCTTTGCAATTGAGTGTATATTACTCTTCAAAACCCACGTATTTACGTAGTTTACTTGGATGGACGAAGGAACCTTCCTTTGAAACTCAGCTTGGAAAATCTCAGCAGCCAGTGGGCGGCGTTCTAGTTTTTGTTTAGGCACTATATTTTTCAGTGTTTATATTAATCATCACAAAATAGGCGTCCCCAATATGATTGAAGTTAAACACGATAGTTATTACTTTCAATAGATTATGTTGAAAGAACATTAATTATCTCGTTTTTTTAATATATTGATGAAGTATTTTATAATTTTATCCAAAAACATCTTCTTTAAAGTAGTCTCAATAATATTCTAAATATAAACTTATACTAAATGCACGAAGTAAAAGGTAAGGATATATAGATTAGTTTCAGAAAATAAAAAACTCTAATCTATTTTTTAAACTTCAATATAGGTACTTTGTGAACTGCATATGATATTTGAGTGGAAGTTAGGTAGTATGTGTAAAATACAAAACTTGTTTTGCTCGTTCCTCATGCAATTTTTGACCTAATCAATGAGGAACCCACCGTTTTGCAATTTGACTACCAAAGGAGATTCCAGTCATAAAAAGTTATCTAAGTGGTTTTTTTTTTTTTTATGGATATTGGTATATATGAAAGACATAAATAGTTAAAAAAATAAATATACAAAAGTGATAATAATTCTTAAAAATATTTTTCTTTAAAAAAACCTTCTAAAAAAATACTGATGTTAAAAAATAATTCTTAAAAATATTTTTGTTTAATTTAGTTATTTAAAATTATATAGAAAGAGAATGTCTTATCTTCGTCATTAAAAAATCCTTTAGTAGTATCTAATTAATCTTATTCCATAAAAAAAAAGTTGTACATAGTCATAAAATATATTATGTACATTAAAGTTGGATATATGACGATAAGTAGTAAAAAAATATTTAAACGAAAATTGACATATAAATTGTGACCATAAGATTATTTCTTTATTATAATTTATTTTGGTATTTTTTTAATTTGTTTTACATTTTATTTATTTTTAACATTTTCTTATTTTTAATAATCAAATGATTTAGAGTTCGATTTTTAATATTTTTATGTTTCAATAAAAAAAAAATGTTGACATTAAATATAAGGTGGATGCACTTGTGGATTTTTTAACTGAGTCAAAAGACTTGTGAGGGTTTGTTGACATTCATGCATGTAATTCTTTGAACGATAGATGTAGTTGTTTATCTCACATATTGCACTGTGGACATTTATTACATTTTGTTTGTTTTAATATTAAGAGTTAATTATATTAATAATTTATAAAATTTTATAGAATAAAACAAACATTTTCTATTACGTTTTATGTCTATATTAATCTTTTTTAATTTTTAAAAAATATAAACTTATATCTATTTATATATTATATTAACATTCTCTTAATATTTATTCACATTACATTAATATTGTATTGTACGTTATATTAATATTTAAAAAATATTATAATAATTAAAAAATATAAAATATTTATATAACTTTACAAAATTTTAATAATAATTAATACAATTTAGTCTAATATTTTATCACCATAAAATTTTCTCTGGAAGGTTTGAGATCATCAGCAGTTTAAACAGAAACGTCTTATGTGTGACGCAATGCCGACCAACATTATATATTGATGTTCTTCTCAATTTATTTATACCATGTACCAAATTCATTTTATTAGCCACATAATTTTTATTTCAATTCGTTAAGTAATGGCTTTGCCTCTAAAGCAGCCTCATTTTTTGTTAGTTCCACTTCTGGCTCAAGGCCACATGATCCCCATGATAGACATGGCAAGGATTTTGGCAGAGAGAGGGGTTATTATCACATTGGTAAGTACCCCTCACAATGCCTCAAAATTTGAGCAGACAATTACTAGAGCAGCAAAATCCGGTCTTCCAATTCAACTCCTACAAATCCCATTTCCATGCCAAAAAGTGGGACTTCCATTAGGCTGCGAAAACCTTGATACTTTACCATCAAGAAACCTACTCAGAAACTTTTATATTGCCCTTGAAATGATGCAAGAACCTTTGGAGCAGTACCTCCAAAACCAGCCTTCTCCTCCAAGTTGCATTATATCAGATAAATGCCTTTCTTGGACTTCTATAACAGCCAAGAAGTTCAATATCCCAAGGCTTGTCTTTCATGGGATGTCTTGTTTTTCATTACTTAGCTCCTATAATATCAAGCTCCACAATTCTCATCTTTCTTGCTCTTCTGACTCAGAACCTTTTCTCATACCAGGACTGCCTCAGAGGGTTGAGATAACCAAAGCACAACTTCCTGGAGCGTTTTTTTCTCTGCCTGATTTGGATGATTTTAGACACAAAATGTTGGAGGCTGAAATGTCTGCTTCTGGGGTTGTGGTAAACAGCTTTGAAGAATTGGAGCATGGTTGTGTTAAGGAGTATGGGAAGGCCTTGAACAAGAGAGTTTGGTGCATTGGTCCTGTGTCCTTATCCAACAGGGATGGTTTGGACAAGTTTGAGAGAGGAAACAAACCTTCAATCGAAGAGAAGCAATGCTTGGAATGGCTAAACTCAATGGAACCAAGATCAGTTATTTATGTGTGTCTTGGAAGCTTATGTAGGCTTGTTACATCTCAACTGATAGAACTTGGGTTGGGATTAGAAGCATCAAATCAACCATTTATTTGGGTAGTCAAGACTGCAGGAGAAGATATTTCAGAGCTAAATAATTGGTTAGAGAATGAAAATTTTGATGAAAGGGTAAGAGGTAGAGGACTTCTCATAAAAGGGTGGGCTCCACAAACTTTGATACTGTCTCACCCTGCAGTTGGAGGATTCTTGACCCACTGTGGCTGGAATTCAACAATAGAAGGTGTGTGCTCCGGGTTGCCAATGATAACATGGCCGTTATTTGCCGAGCAATTTTTAAATGAAAAATTTATTGTGCAAGTTTTGAAGATTGGGGTTAGAATAGGTGTTGAGGTCCCGGTAAGGTGGGGTGATGAAGAGAAAGTTGGCGCAATGGTGAAGAAAAGTAGAATCATGGAAGCTATAGAGATGTGCATGGTGAGAGGTGAAGAAGGAGAAAAGAGGAGGAATAGAGCGATGGAGCTTGGAAAGATGGCAAGAAGTGCCATAGTGGAGGAAGGTTCATCTCACTTCAACATTTCATGCTTACTTGAAGCTATGAAACAATAATTAATGTTAATATTTAGTAAATATGTGGGTTAAGATCTTGTTTACAGCTGATGATTTAAGGGATCTTTGTTTTAACTTGTGTCATTTTCTCATGGATGACATATAACAAGTAAAATAAAATAAACTTTTGGGTGCTATATAAGAAAAGTAAGAGACTACAATATTTTTCGTTATAAGATATATATGGTTCTGCAGTTGACCATTTACATATCTAACACTACATATATTAAATTGTATACTTTTCTTGTTTATGTTTCTGTTTATTCGTCGTACCACCATAGCTATTTTATATTTTATAATTATTAAATAAGAGAATTCCTACAGGAATTAAATACTCAACATTTAATTATCCCTCAACAACTTGGTTTGAACTTTTACAAGTTACTATTCAAATGTACCCACTAAACTGCTGAATGTATAAAAGAAAAAATAAAAACTTGATTGTACTTATTGAGCAAATATGTACATGCATTTAGCAGTTGATCTTTATTGTTTCCCATTAGATATAAGAAGGTTTAACATAGTTTTGAAAATAATTAAGAAGCCAATCATTTCCATCAATGTAAGAAATATCCATGTAGGAGTTTGCTTCGTAATCCCTGAGTTGCTTCGAATAAGAGACTCTGGAGGTATAATTTGAACCAGGTCCAAGACAACGGTACTCCCCAAAGAAGACGCTCCTGTGTTAAACCAGAAATAAGGCTCTGTCAAATTAAACCAAATAGTGAATAACATAGACAAACGGTTTGTTTCTTCTTTTTGTTTTAAATTCATTTTTTCGGTTTGGCTATGACTATTTTGAAATTTAGGATCCTATATATTATTCAAAGCCCATTGTCACTTTCAATTGACTTAATAACACTGACAAATTATTCAGTTTAAGAAAAATATGCATACTAATGGGTAGGGCCTATTATCCATAGTTTTTTTTTTTAAAAAAATTCATAAGCTGTTAAATGTGTTTTAAGAATAATCAAATTATCTTAATTGCTCTAAAAATAATTAAAGAGCCATAAATTGTTTTATTCAGCTCATTTCTTCCATATTAATGCTGGAACTATGTATTCACCTTAAAACTGTAAATAAGTCAACTATTTTATCAGTGTTTTAGATTCTCTAATTTTATATTTAGAATAATTAATTTATAATCAAAATCTTAATTGATAAAAATACTGAGACAAAAAAAAAAAAAAATCATGTGTTAAAAGATAAAAATTATACTGACTGGTCTCTAGAGGGATCTCTCCAATCATTCCATCCATCAGGAGCTACAACATCAGACATGTATGTTGTTGAGAAGACCACAGTGGCATAGGCTCCCCAAGCTCTTCCAAGCCACACCCTCCCACTCCCAACAATGCTACAATTCACAAAGGAAAACCCAGTTTTCTCATTAATTGATTGTCGCCCTTGAGCAGTGATCGATCCACTAATCCCATCCTTCTCTTCTTTTGCTACACAGTTTATGGTACAATCCTGCACGTGTCAGTGTCACAACTTAATTAATTGCTGTGTTTTCCAAACTATATAGTATCAAGTTTTCTCCTAATGATATCATATTAATCGCATATTGCAATTCAAGTGTGTGTATAAAACAAATAAAAAAGGAAAAAATTATAATAATTGAATTGAAAAATGAAGAAAATAAATTTTAATTTAAATATGCATATGTATTATTATAACCGTAATTATTAATTTTTTAATTAACAGTTACAATTACATGTTTCTTTATAAAATGTACCTCTAGGTTTAATAAAACTATATAAAACAAAAATCGGTATTTACGAGCACACGTAAATATAGGATAACTAATGTACCAAAACTAAGTTTGGAATGTAGTAAAAACAATATAGGATAACTAAGTCACCTTATATTTAATTTTGATGTCTTTAAAAGAGTAAGAGCTACAGGAATAAGACTTTACACCACTTTAACCATAGAGATTTTAACGTTAGGTCATGAATTCATTATTAAAATATCAAATCAGTTAGGTGAAAGCATGCAAATGACTTTGTAATATTATAAGATTACTTAAAATGTTTATATTCTCTAAATTATCACAGTGAATTTTAGTTTTAGTCCTAAAAAAAATTATTATTTTTAACCTTTAAAATTTTTAATTTTTAAAAATAATAATAATTATTATTTAATAATGATACAACATACATCCAGACATACCACTTTACATGTCATGTTAAAGTGGCGGTGGTGGTCATCATATTGTTTCTTGATGCTTGTTACGTACCACACCACTAAACAACTAACCAAATTGATACAATAAAAATGAAGAACTAAAACTAAAATTTGTTTTATTTTTATGAAGATCAAAAGAGAAATATATTTAAGTCTTTTATAACATATTTAACATTTTTCTCAATAAATATTGTGTTTTAAAAGTACTATGAAAACATATTTAACAATTTTCTCATAGCTAGAATGACATCACTTCACTTTGTCAAATAAAGGATATCCCATTTATATAAATTGCTGGGACCCAGTCTCATCCATCTATTATCTTGCCATTTAATTAATACTTCCATCTGAGCATTACTAGTCTCACCTAATCTTTTAATTATGATGAGGCAACTAAAATTTATAGCCGCATAGCAGGATCTGAATAGTGTGTTAACTTGTATATGTGGTAACCGATTGCATACTTCAAATGGAAGAAGGCAGTTATTTACTTATTTTTATTTTATTTACCTCATAAAGTGATCTAGCATTACCAAATATGAAATCAATGGATCCTTGGATGAAACATTCTTTAAAATAATGTCTCCCACCATCATCATTGAGTGTGTCCTGCGCACCATAAAACCCAGACCCATAAAAAGCAGCTTGATCACCGGTAACCCTCAATGCCACTGCTTGTGCCCCAACTACTCCTGGTGACGGTGGAGGAGCCGTGTTCTTCTCAGAGAAACAAAACGTTAAGATCTCACAAGACACAATGCATGCAGGAATAGGTCATTAAACAAAGTATACGGAACCATTAAAATTGCAAGCATGCTTAATTACCTTAAAGCTGATGTTGTAAGCAGTGAACTTAGAAGCAAAGACGGCAAAGGAGTAGCTATAGGAAGTCCCGCCAGTGGAATTCGCGGTGTCATTCCATTCTATGATTGTATTCAGATACCCTTGACCTTGAATTATCAAGTTTGTTTTGTTGCCCTGCACCACTACCTTTTCCCTGTGATTTGTAAAACTTATTTCAGAAGTATTTTAGGACTGTAAACTAATATTTTGGGACAAAAAATTCAAATCTGATTTAGGAGAAACAACTTCATTCCAATGACATTAAAGTGAATTTATTTTATTTTAAAAAGAAAAAAAAAAACCTAACTCCCATAACGATATTCCTTTCCATGACATTCCCGTGCAGCAGCTCTCACATGTTTTTTGGCCATCATCATATTTCTCAATCTTTAATTAAATCAACCGTATAGAGAATTTTTAAAAAAATTTAAAATGAAATGAATTAATTTAAGTGTCCTTGTAGTTAGGTTGTTGCACCTAAAAGTTTGAGTTTCTATTTTCAAATTTTTTTTGTATAATGATAAAATAATCCTTCTAAGAAAAGGGATTCAAGTATAATAACAAAGCCTAAATAATTATATATAAGCAAACATATCTGATCATGCTCCCCAACTAGGATTGAAAACACTAGTTAACTGTTAGTGATGTGAGAAAGAATCATTCAAGTATCTTCACGTAATAATTTAACCTTTTAGGTAGTAAGTTCATGACATGGAATTAGAACCTTTAGGACCAAGTCATCTAAAATGTGATCCTGTACTTCGTCCACTCTTGCCAAAATTAAATCTTAACATAAGGTAAATAAACCTGTGACATTATTTACCCTTCAGACTCACAATACTCTTGCATGTAAGAGCGATTCTGAGATGTAATATAAAATCCTTCATTTGTTTTAACCTAATAATTTACACTTCTACAATTGTTAGATTCACAATGGTTTAACAAATGAAAATGAAGGAAAAAGAAAAATGGAGGTGCTTAGGCAGAAAGGGTGAATAGAAACTGAGAGAGACAACAACCTGTAAGTACCAGAATCGATTATAATAAGGGTGGTATCAAAGCTAGATTCAGGAACAGCATTAACAGCTTTTTGCACGCTACTGAAGTTAGCACAGCCCTTTAAGTCAACCGTGAAAACGAGACTCACATTATAGTCCTGAATAAGCCTGGAATCGAATTTGGCCCCGTCACATTTTCCCTTATGTCTCCTTCGGTGATGATGTCTCCTCCTAGCTATACTTGTTATAAGAGACACAAAGTCTTGAGCGCCACTAAGCTTTAAAATCTTGCTAAATATACCAAGCTGGATTTCTTGAGGACTAATGGCAGTGTTAGCAGTGGGGGAAAGTGGTGTGGTATAAAGAACAAATATGATAGAAAAGAGAAAAATGACAAAGCCAGAAAGCCAAAAGAGGGTTCTGTTGAATCCCATCTTTTAGTTATATGAAATGGTGAGTGTATTTGTGTTATTTTGAGCTAAGAAACGGGTTTGGGGTGGAGGGGAGAGTGAGGAATGCTTTTATTATGTGCATGTGAAAAGAGTGTGCTAGTGAGGCTTGATTGGAGTGGGAGGTAAGAAATGTTCGTATGGGCCTGTGGCATGTCTAGCTAGGCGTGTAAAGGTTCTTACTAAAGCTTGCTTTTCAAAGCATTATGAATTTAGGAAAAAGTTTGATGCTAAGACAACGATGCGCAGTAATAGATTGGAAGATGGGCACGCTAAGTAATTGTACAAAGATTGAAAATAAAAAATTATAGGTGAGGATAGAATAAATGAAGGCCCATTCATTGTTGGGGCAGTGTGAGTGAGACTGTTGATAAATATGATTATTTTGTTGCATTCAGGAATGAAGTTGGCTCTCAGCTTGAAATGCACTGTGTTCAGTTTCTATTGCAGATACTTCGAATTGAATCCGTCGCAACCGCCCCTCTTGGACTGGTTTCTTGCGTACGCATTACTTGTTAACATACCTGGCTGAGAGAGATTCAGGGACTCTTGTGTTGCACAACCAAACGGTAATTGTATAAAGAAAATATATCAGCGCAAACACTAACAAAAAAAAGAGTATTGGTCCAAAACATAATAGTTTATAAAAGTTAATTTTTTAACTAATGAACGAATACCAAGATTACTTTTTAAGTATTAACAACTTTTATTATATGTTATCAAATTTGTTAATCAATTTAAATAATGCATAAACAATAATTTAGCTTGTTTAGATAATTTTCTTTATAAGAAATTATAAAAAAATAAGAACAAAATGAAATAAACTTTTTTATAAATTAAAATCAAAATATACATAAACTACAAATCTACTTTTCAATAAGTTAATATAAAAAAATTTTAAAATTATTTTATGCATAAACTAATTTTAATTCATACAAAAGTTTATTTTACTTTTATTTTAAGTTAAATACAATTTTTATTTTTTTATTTTTTTAAT
>JAMLFT010005088.1:0-18200 GCA_026544285.1 Pachyrhizus erosus | reverse complement strand
TTAACTTAAATGTGTTTTTAATCCCTAATAAATATCCAAATTTTGTAATTGGTGCCTACTATTTTTTTTCTTGGTATTTCATAAATTAAAATTTTCATTTTTTTTTACTAAGACCAATTAAGTAATGACATGTTAGTTAAAATTTGAAATTACAATTTTTGAAAGTTTTAAAAATCGTTAGTATTCATTTTGAAAATTAAAATACAATTTATGGTAATTTTAAAATTTTCAAAATTAATTAAAAATAATAAAAAATATATAATAAATTTAGCACTTCCTATCCATCATTATACTCCATGAATTTCTTTTTCTCCATCAAACCCCACTTCATGTCCATCATTGCCTTCTCTACCATTTTTCCATTATGAATGCTTAATACATTATTAACAAATCCAACCTCATTACTAGCATCACTAATGCCCTACATAAACTCAATGGCACTAATAGTTTGTTCACGCCTTCCACCACCACAGACATTTTGATTGCAATAGAAACATCTTGTGATTAAACAAACACCCTCCAATGGAACAAACGACACCTTACCACACTATGTTGGAATGTCATTGTCATTATTGTCTCCTTCCACCTCTTGCCATCCATGAATACCTCTACTTCAAACACTATCCTCTTCACATCAATAAGGAATGCACCAATGCTTCCGTTGTTGCTTCCAAGGCGAAAAAAATATCGATCTTTGTTGTTGTAGTTGCGCTCTATTAAAATTATAGATTTGGTGTGAAGTGTTATAACATGTTGGTCTTACTCCAAGAAAGCATCAAGGATGGCATAAAAAATTAGTCACAAATTTTGTCTAAGTAGACCTTGTATTTAGATGGGATAATTACAATGATGATGGAGAGGAAGTGTTAGATTTATTCTTTTTCTTTTTATTTGCAATAAATTTTGACATATTATCAAAAGCCATAATTTTATAATTTAATTAACACATCATCACTTAATTAATGATGAAAACAAACAACAAACTTTTAATTTTTTAGGAACCAAGAACAAAAAAATAATAGGGATCAATTGCAAAATTCACATATTTATGACAAATCAAAAACACATTTAATCTTGTAATATTATATATATATATTATATTATATATACATATAATATTATATTATATATTAATCAAACATCATAAGTTAAAATATGTAACTAGCACTCGTTTGAAAGATGTTTTGCACTATAATTTCTTTCTCAGATTGTGGAATAAATTTGTTAATTACTAAAAAATGATATAAACATGGGAGAAGAAGCAAAAATGTCCCAAAGAGAAAGCATGTACAATAAGGACTATTTTGACTTTTATTATATTATGTAATGGACAAAAAGTTATACCTTGATTAAGTGAGTTACAAGTTTTATCTTTTTGTTTTGCCCCTTATCATTGTTTTTGTTTTTTCTCACACTCATCTTCTAAAATCAAACATGTAACAAATAATATTGTGTTGTGTTGTCCCTCATTTTTTTAGTAAATCAAATGGACCCCTAATGTTATAATAATCTAATTAAGTTTATGTTTACCCTATTGTAAAGCTAAAATGATTATCTACAACTTTTATGCTTACCTCAAGACATGGTTTGGTAGCGTGCCTAAAATTATGGACAATGTAAAACTTTGATCGAATCTTAACAGTTTGGCCTTTGTTCGTTAAGTTGACCATATATTAAGTTGTAGACATTATTTATACTAAAATCAAAGCCACTAGTTGATTAACGTCTAAAACTACAACTCTTATGAATAATGTTTTTCCTAATTTGTACTCTAAGATTGACTTTTGGTTATTTTAGTTGATTATATATCATTGTAATTGTTTAAATATAATATAAATGTGCTGGTAGCCATTTTTTTATAAATATAATCATTACCAACCCATGTAATTAATTAAATAGAACTTAGATCATTGAAACAACCCCTAAAACTCAAAATAATGTATTACAAACCTTAATAGTTAATTATTTTTTAACATGGAGTGAAAAACTAACTCGATAACTCAATTTAATCAATTATTATGTTATGTAATTAATTAAAACAAAATCCAAAACAAACATTTAACTTTGGAGTTTGTTTTAATCAATTATAGATAATATGATCAATTAAAATGATCCAAATGATAGGACTACACATTTTTTCAACCATATTTTCAACATTTATCACAATTCACACCACACTAATCATACCAAAATGTTTCCAATGAGGAATTTAATCATCATAAAACATTTCCTACCATTAAAATGAATCTATAAACAACTAAGAACATTGATTTATATACCCATATCAAGATTTCAAATATTTCAACATGAACCACTAATACTTATTCATGATAAAAAAGCAAATTTAATACCAAAATAAATATTCATTATCACATTATATATCCACTAGAAAACAAGAAACTTACCTCTTGTTGTTACAAGCTTATAGCTTTTGAAAGAATTTGGAGAAGGAATTATTTTTAAGCTAAATGAGAGATTTTCTCATTACAAAACACCACAACACAAACCCAATGAAAATCACTACCCCAACAAAATCCAAAATTAGGTTTTGAAGTAAAAACCTATTATTGCGTTAGCCAAGAGAAAAAGAGGAAAGTGAAAGGTAAAAAAGAGAACTCATGAACAATAAATGAAAGTCCAAGCTTCAATAGAGGGGAAAAACCTGACTTTAAGAACTCAAATGAAGTTACGAATATGATTGCTTCTTCTAAAATGAAAGGAAATTAAAATAAAGAATGGAAAAGGAAGGGTTCTTCACATAAGCTATTTGGAAAAGTAAAGGAGAAATGAATTTGAGTGTGTAAATGGTTAAGAAGGAGAGAGTGCTTGGTCCTCATTTCTCGTTTTACAACGTGAGTGCAACTTAGAATATGAAAGAAAACAAAAGAAAAATCTCTTTTGGTCACCAATTAAAAGAAAGAAAATACAAAATAAAAAAACACAATAGTGTAATCACTTAATCTTTTTAGATCATAAAATTAGCAAATAAATGACTCACTAAATTTTATAAAACATCTATAAAATATTTAAAATGGCTTAAATAAAATTTTCTAACTTTTAGAAATTCTTAAACTATGAACTATAAAATCAAATTAAAATACTATTATTTTAGTTATTAGTGCTCAAACAACTATATAACTTACACTAAAATTCAATTATGATTAAATTGATTAGTCATAATTAAATTCATAAGATTTTTACCTATTTTGTTCACTTTTACAATGTGTTCCTACACTATCAATTCACAAGACATTCATTAGGAAATTTTTTTGTAATCTAAATCTTGTAATAAGGAAATTGGGATTTAGACCATTCCAATTCAATACCCATATAACTCAAGCCATGGATATGGATAAATTATATGCATTTGTTTGAAGTTTTTACTCCCAATGCTTGTGAATAATTTTACTCTCCTAAGGTTTAGGGTTCTAATTAGGACTGACAAGTTTACCACTTAAGGAATTAGGGTTAAACTAAATTAGAAAAGTTAAGTGTGATTCACATAATAAAAAGGTATTTAGAAGGGAAGGAGATTATCTTATGAGGAAATCAAAGGGATTTTGACATTTATCCATTTTTATTAATTGAATTATCTAATACTTAAATTACTTTCTTGTTTCTTTCAATTAAATCAAAAACTTAAAAATTCCTAAAAATCAATTCTTTATTTATCCTTAAATTAAGAGATAATTGGTTAATTAATGCGTTGAATTTAAAATCACTATTATGTGTCATTTTTAGTTAGGATAGAATGCACTATTTGATGTTTATGACTTAGTTTTTGCATGTTTATGTTTTTTTTATCTTTTGTTGAAGTTGTTATGCATTTGGTATCTTTATTTTACAAGAGAGGATTTCCTACGATTTAGAGGAGAGATGTTTAATGAGGGATTTGAAGGCATTATGGGCCTTAAGGATAGAAATATGGAGTATTTGAAGCCTTGTGAAAGAAAAATAAGCTTATTAGAGGCCCATGAAATTGTTCAAGATTATGCAATAGATTGACATGCCTATGCTAGCTTTGAATTTTCTAAAATGGAAGGTTGTGAAATATGCATGATTGTATGAAAAAATCACATAGGCATTCATATCCCGTGTTTGACAACACTTTATTTATTTTTAATTATTTGGGCTTAAACCCTTTTTGGACCACTTCTTTGAATAACTTTTTTAGACTACTTTATGGACATTTGTTTTGATGGATTAGAAGGGAGGGTGTATAAAACCTTGATCATTCTTTTCCTCTTCTTCGATTCATTCATTATCTTGATTTATTCTACTATATGTTTGATAGCAATCTATGAATAGTTTCTTTTATTTTGGATTAGGCATAACCCTATGACTTGTTAATAATTAGTTTTAATCTTACCTTTGTATAAATCTTATTCTTGTTGATTTTTTTTTCCTATTGTGTTTATCTTGTTAAGCAAATATAGCTTGCATTTGAGGTAATTTTAGGGGATTAGAGAGGTACTAAAAAGAGAACCCAATACATTGAAACTATAAGGAAAACTTATGTTCAAAACCACGTCAATAGATTAAACCCAATAAGGAACAAATGAATTAATATAGAAGTTAAAGGGTCTAATTAAATATGACATGCGCTAAAGTAGGGATAAATTTGATTATATACACCTTTGTATCTTGAAAGAGAATAACCATTAGGTTGATTTGCACTTTAAAAGGAACTCGTCAAAGCACATGGTAGTAAAGTTATTTTATTATCATAGCATGAAATTTATTCCTAGAAGTTCATAAAAATCATTTTGTTTTTCAATTTGCATTCATATTTTCTCAAAGTGGCTTCTCTATTGAAAATTCTAATTCATTTGATTTAATTTCTCTTAAATTGTGATTACACATAGCGAACACACGATCCTCGTGGAAAAAATGATATATTACTTGATAATACCATGCATTTATGAATATTGTATATCATTGATTAAATTGCTAGACCATAATCATTATGGAAACAATACTCTTACTTTCTCTCTTTATTACTTGTATAATTGGTATACTTGTCGTGCTCTTAACACAAGTGAAGACAAAATATGTGAACTTACTAGTACAACATGTCTATACACCCTTTAACATGAGTGAAGACAAAATATGTGAGCTTGCTAGTACAACATATGGCTATACACCCTTTAACACAAGTGAAGAAAAAATATGTGAGTCATAAACAATAAATTTATAAGACTTCACTCTTTCTTGCATGACAGATCATGCATACGTCACATCAACTATGGATTGATTTATATGTCATTCTTTAATTAACTTGATATAATGATCTTACTAGGAAATGATAAGAATTGGTCTTATGTATCGTCTTGAAAACAAGTAAAATGATAGAAAGAGAATCTTGACTCCAACCATGATCTTCTCGTAAAACCAAAGTTATTAAGAAGTGTGATGCTAACCACGACTTGTTACTAAAACCAACACTACAAAATTTTTAACCCAAGAACCAAGGGGAAGCTCTCACAAAGGAGAAATAATCAATTTGTTTGATTGGTCATCCTTCATCATGCTTTGAAAGCTTACAAAAGACTCTTATTTATAGGCTAAACATAACACTCTTTGAAGTACATGTAGTGAATTTTCCCTAACCCTTCCACTAGGTATTTATTGCCCCACTAATAATTATTTCTCACTAAGCATTTATTTCCCACTAGGATTTACTTCTCACTGACCATCATAGTTGTTCACCAATCATCACAATGATTCACCAACCATTGCCATGGTTCATCAACCATCACAATGGTTCATTAAGTCCCATTAGTCATCACAATGACTTAGAAAGCCTAAAAATTCTAAATTCTAACTTAGAAAATGTTGAAGGATACTTGAACTTATTCCCCCTCTATGAATACGAAAATTACATTAAAAATGTGAAGAATGGGTCTTAATTGTTCATTCACCCTAAAAGCTAAGTAATCCACCTTAATAAACTCTAACCTATAAATTCATCTTTAATCTTAAGTGTTGGATTCATTTTGCACTCCAAATTATTGTCTTTAAATTTGTTGAAATAATATTCAAATTATAGATATAAGACAATTCTTGAATTTGGTTCTAGTTTAGAAAAATATTCTTTAGTTTGTACCTCCATGATTGTTAAGCTTTGAAAAACCCCTTTGCTTCTTTTAGTTTCTCCTTTTGTCCATGAGCCTTCTATTTATTACAAAGGATATTTGAAATAATTAGGTCTTTGCTAGATTCAAATAAGGAAAATTGGATAGAGCTTGTTGTTAGAGTTTCAACATTATTGAATTGAAAAAAAGATATTCAACATATATTGACTTTCTCTTCTATCTCATTTCACCTTATATATTTTTTCTTATTCTACGTTTTCCTTTTGTCATATCTTTTATCACGTATATCACTTTTTGTTCCAATCTTTTTTTATTCTTTCTTTATATCTTTCTCTTTTTTTCACCTTAATCCACCCAAAATAGAGTGAATGTTTGTCATTACTAAACTCAATCAACTAATCTTAATCATTAGATTTTAACAAATTAAATCGTGGAGAATAGGATCTCTCTTATAATTACTTTTAGATTAACTTGATCCTTCATCTCTTTCTCTCTCTCTATATATCTATCTACACAGGCACACACAATTTTAATGTATTTAATTATGAACTAATATCTACCTTATTTTTCATTTTGTTTTATAACCATAATACCATAGACAAGTCTCCCCTAATTCTTTTTTAAAATTTAAAATATTATATATATATATAATATTATTGTATATATAATATAATATTTTAATATTAGGATAATTATTTTTATTTTGTGATGAATATAATTTCACCTGAATGTCTTTTATCTTTTTTATTTTAAAATTTCGACAAAATATTTCATTTCTTTTTTATATTTTTTAGAATAAATTCTACAAACATCCTCTGAAATTTTGTGAAATTGCATAAACACCCGTGTTATTTTCTATTTCTACATTAACCTTAATTTTTAAAAAATATACATTGACGTTCCTTTATATGTTACACTAACACCCCCCAATATGTGTAAATATTACACTAACATCTCCTTACATTACACTAATACCCCTATTAAGTGATAATTGCATTATTCAAAATGGTAGGGAGCATTTGTGTAATTTCACAAAATATCATGGATATTTATGTAATTTACTATATTTTTTTATTATGAAGATAATAATATTTCCTTTTTTTATATAAATATCATAATTATCTTTTTGGTGATCTTCATTGTGAAGATAACTATATTCTTTTTTAGATTAAATATTTCAATATCATTTATTTCTCTTTTTAATAACGTTTCTTGTTATAATTCATTATTGTTATTTAAAATATTATAAATGACTGCATTTGTAATTAAATGATTTTATTAGCATTCTCTTTATATTGATTTAATTATAATTTATTTAAAAATTAAAGAGTATTTATTAATATTTACTAATTAGACATAATAACAAATATTATATAAGAATTTGACAGTTTGAATTTTAAGACACAAATAAATATTTTCTTTTCTTAACACTTCTTCGTATATTTTTAGTGGGTAAAATATGTTTTTAGTTTCTCAACTTTTCGTGATTTTTGTTCTTAGTTCCTCAATTGTTTTTATCATTTAGTTTTTGATCCCTACTATTAAATATCTTTATTAAATGATGACATGACAATTATTTTTTAGGTAAAATATATTTTTAATTTTTCAACTTTTTATAGTTTTTGTATATACTCCTTAAACTAATATTTGACTGGTATGGGTCCCTCAATTATTTTTTCATCTTTACTATCAAGTGTTTATATTAAATGATGACATCATAGTTATTTTTTAATTATTTTAAATATTTTATGATGATTTTTTTCCAATGATTAAAAATTATTAGAAATTGCTTGAATATAAAGTATAAAAGATTTTTTTGGCGATTTAACATAATTTGTAGTTTAAAATTTTTTAATGTTTAATGTTAACTGATTCTAGTTATTTAAAATTATAAAAAAAATTAATACTTTTCGTCCCAACCATTTCTAAAAATTTTAATCATGAAAAAAATACCACAAAATATTTTAAAATAATTAAGAAAATAAATATCAAATTATTATTTAATAAATACACTTAACGATAAGGACTAAAAATCAAATAAAAAAATAGTTAATGAACCAAGACTGATCAAATATTAGTTTAGAAACTAAAATCATATTTTTTTCTTAAATATAATTATCACGTCATTATTTAATAGTAACATTTGATAATAAGAACCAAAAATTAAATAAAAAATAATTAAAGAATTAATATTGATCAAATATTAGTTGAGAAACTAAAAATAAAAATTATAAAAAATTAAAAAACTAAAAATTTTCTCTTTTTTTAGTTTATTTATTAAGATATGTTGCACGTGAATTTTGAAGAAACAAACTAGATATCGAGATGCACTGTATCTATCAAAATGTACTTCCAAAGCAATAACTATTGTCATGATACATTTTTCTTTTTCTATTACTTTTTAATAATTTATAATAATATAGCTATTAGTTATTATTTTATAAAAGATCAGTTGATAAGTAACATAGTTGAATTTGATTTACTATATTTTTGAAAGATAATTAATATGAAAGTTCTAAATGACAGGTGAAACTTATAAGTCACGCATATTTTCTTAAAAAAAGATGTTTAATTATATTATATGTAAATATATTTTTTGTTAATAATTTAATAAATTATTAATTTAATTAATGTTTTAAAATATATAATTATAAAAATTTTGTATAAAATTTATCAAACGAACTTTAATTTTAAATGATTGCTCCTGCTACCTTATTTAAATTTTGGTGCATATTCGGAGAAATTCTCATTCTTATTTAAATAAATAGTCTAATTTATAATATAAAGAAAATTTATATTATTATTCATTTATATAGTGATATATGATAAATTTATTAATTTTTATAATAATTATTTTAAAATTATCATAATTAATAATATTTTTTATTAATTAACAGTATAAAAACTATTTATACTAATAATGCATAGTCTTTAAATTTTTTTACTGTGTTTGTTTTATGAGGCATGGTATTCTAGAAAGCAGATAGCGTCAATGTGCAATGAAATTCAAAATAGGGACCATTACTATTGTATAGCATGTCTTGTTGGAGATAATGATAGCAATAGCATATTCTTAATGTCTCATTTGTTAACATTTCAACTTCCCCTCCCTAAAAGAAACATCAACTTTCCCTTCTTACCTATCTACGGATATGCATAGTACTTTAAAAATGACATGACATGATGGTAACTATACTTATGTATTGAATGGTAGCACATGAAATGATTGTAAACACTAAATACTTTCTTGAAGTGCTCATGTGAATTAAGGATTCCCTTAAGTGGAAATAAGAGAAAGGTTGAGTGAAAAGGTAATATTCTAATTGCATTATAATTTTTTAAATTAAAAGATTTTAAATGTCCTTAAGTTTTTGCTACCTATTAATATAATTAAAGCATTATTGCATGATTACTTAAATAATTATGAGAAATTTATATTAGATGAAGTTTCCTCAGATGCTAATCTTACTGAAACCTTCCCCTCAAATTTGTCAAAATCCCATTATTTAATAGCACTTTTGCAAACTATAGTGAGTTTTAACCAATTATAAAAGCTTTTATGTTTGCATAATTAACCTAAATTTTGACACAATGCTATATATATATATATATATAAATCACTGAGCCTTCGCATGTTGATTTAGTAGGATTTTCCACTCAAATTTAGAAGAAGAAAAAATCCAATTTAATTGCACTTTTGTGAAATTTAGGGAACACATTGGTAGTTGTGAAATTCTTTTGCCCACTGTGCTATAAAAATATGTGTTGATCCGTTGCACGCTTATCATATTCGCATCTTTCCTTCAAAATTGTCCAAATTCAACCATTAGATAAAACTTTTGTTAAATTTAGGAACATGTCGGCAAATACGATTTTTTTTTTTTTCATTTCAATTAACCTAACTTTTCACGTGATGCCATGAAAATATTCATTGAGCCTTCTTATGTATATACTTTTGGGATCTTACCCTCAAGATCATTTCATAGCACTTTTGTGAAATTAGGGACATATTAATATTGAAAATTTGGTGATCACTTATTGATTTTTTTTTTACTTAGTGTTATGATAAAATTCATTAAACTAGTTCTATTACGATCTTTATTCTAAATTTAGTTAAATCCCCACATATATAAGTACACATTTCAATAGTTTTAGGACATATATTTAATTATAAAATATTTTTATTATATATGATTCACTTGAGTTTTAACATAGTGTTATTATGCAGTGTTTTAAAATTCACTATTAATATATTATTAAATATATTATTTATAAGCTAAAATTATACCATAAAAATTATTTTGTGATGTATATAGTCAAAGTATATGTTGGTGCAATGGTTGATTGATTTGCATGGTTCACACCGAGTTTAAATACTAGGTTATTATGGTGTGGGAAATAAGCCCGCAAGTAGGGGGAGGGGCAAGTGACCTTAAACACACCTAGTCCTAGATTCAAATCCTGACTTTTTGTGTTTTATAAAATTATAAAATTAAATCAACCTAAATCAATATATTTTAATTTATTTTATTTTATTTTCTATCTTAAAGTAAAAACTAAACCAACCTATCATGTGGAGAATCATAATTGCTACCTTATGGTTAGGTTGCTAGATGAGTAGGGGGAATTGTTAAGAAGATGGATGCTACCTAAAAGCCAACTAGCAAAGGAAGAGAGTCCAACCGTGACACATAGTGATAAAGGAATTCTCACATGGACACAATTAATCAAAATTAATATTTTTTTTCTAATTTTTTTTATTGTATCCATTGACAATGATAATGTCTTTATACAATATTTTTCATATAATGATAAATATGCATTTTTCTTGTTACACTTAAAGTGTCATTTATGTAAAATTAAAAGTAACGAGATATATAAAATAATATGAACTTTGAGATATCACATAATATAAAATGGTTATGAAGAGAACCATGAACTCTCTGAGTTCTAATAATTATGAATTTTCGAATTTCAAAACAAAGAATTCTCGGGAGTTAGCCTAAATAATAGTAATCAATATCATATATAAATATATATGTTTAAATAACATCATGGTCCCTAAAAAATGAAAGAATTTTTTATTTTAGTCTTTTAACCATTTTTGTTTTAATTTTATTTATTTAAAGACTTTGTTTTAGTTTCTATTTTTAAGAAACGTCGTTAAATGATATTGTAATAACAGCGTTGAGAATTCATTAGTTTGTCACATCATCAAAGAATTTGACAGAACATTCATATATAATTTTTTTGTTAAATTATGTTTAAATTTCTTATTAACTAGTTTAATATCATAAATTAGTTTGAATATATAAGGATTTAAAAATGCAGCTATTTACTAAAAGAATTTACATAAAATTATCTTGTTGGACTACGTAAAACATGATAAATTATTATATTGTAAAAATCGTTGTTATGTTATCAGTTAACACTATTATTTAAAAATAAGGACTAAAATTAATTTTTTTAAAAACACTTAAAATAAAATAAACCTTATTTTATAATATTCAAAAGATTATTTAAAACTAAATAATAACATAAGACACATAAACAATATTTGCCGTTCAATGATAATAAAATCTTATCAAATTCTAATTTGACACATAATCAAGTATAAAATCTATAAGAAAATAAAAAAAATCCTAATAAACATATTCATTAAAAATTGTAGATTAAAAATAAAAAATAATCCCAATGCATCTGCGTCATTCGGATTAGATATATTGTTTTTGGTCAAAGAGAATATGTTTATTTCTGTGCCATTTTTTTCCCAATATTTCTGTGCTTTAAAATTTTCTTTGCCAGGCTCATTATGATCACATAAGGCCCACCAAATAGGTTTTGTTGGTCAGGATTTGTCTCCAAACAAAGCCCACCAGTCCAACTAATAGAAATTGATTGAACAATTACTTCAGTGATAAATTGACCAATCACAGAGAGAGTTAAGTTCATTCACAAGTGAGATTTACAACTCGTAGCAAATTGCTAGCTAGGTAAGTAGTACGAATAAGAAGAGAAGGTTAAAAAAATGGTCTGATTTCTCATTTAAATATTTTATTTTTCTCATTTTGTTCATAAATAGCAACCTCTCCATCTTAATTACCACACTTAGGCAATTTGACGTATCAAACATATTCAGGCCCCATTTGCATATGTTGCTACAAACATATAAGATTACATACGAGTTTAACAATTATAAGCTCATACTTGATTCATGTGGTTCCATGAGAAGAAAATCATGGTTTCAAGTTTTCAGGCAAACAACAGAAATGCTCAATTGATTCCTAAATATATGTTCTCAAAGAGACAAAACGGTCATTATATGTCCATAATTAGAAATATAAAAGACTTATCAGCTTATAATCTCTTTCAATTTATTTTAATAAATTTTATAATTAAGCTTATAACTTGTGTGATAAGCTTAATCTCTAATTTAAAAAGTAATTATTAACTTATGGGAGCTTTTAATTAAGATAAATATTTTATTTTTAATTTATCACAAAAAAAAAAAATGAGTTTGTAAGTATAAGGAAACTAGATGAAGAAATTATTACATAAACTCATTTAATTTTTCTCGTATAAACACTTGTTGAGAAGAATATCCATAGTGACTCTACTTATGAAATAATGATTGAACATTCTCATCTGACAACGTTCGACAGAGGCACTTGGGAAACAGATTCAGTGCAATTGGAAATTACCTGCATTTAAGTAACCAGAATCAGTGCTTTGTAACCGTCAGATGAAGATTGGACAGCTCATATTTTATTTTGAAAAATCAAATTTAGAATATGCATTAACTATCCGATCTTCATTCAACAATTACAAAGCACAATCTACATGGATGCATGTAATTTCTAACAGTAAATGATGAAAAAGATACCAAGATACCAACCTTACCGATGTACTATTTTTCAAAGACCAAACCATCAAAGCGCCGGTAATCATAATAATAAAGCCCCTGAAGTGGTTTAGGGATCAATGGATTCAAAAGCAAAAAGCTGTTCTGAGTCTGACAAATTTGGAAAATAAACAAATGATATCCTACTAATTATGAAGAAAACATAAATAAAGTATTGTAGCAAAACCAAATGAAGAGACCGAATGGAGAGCTCATGCCACTATCTTGGCAGACCTAACATAAAGACTGTCCACGACTTTCCCAATATTAGAAATGGTTTCTAAGGTTGCAGGGTATATTGCATCAGTTTTGGGATCATCAAATATGACGAGGCATCCAGCTCCTTGATCCAATGTCCCAGCAAACTTCTTGTCCAAAATCATCTGAGACAACTTTCGTTCCACGTGATCAACAGGAAGTTCAATTAGTTCAGCAATGTGTGCGATCTCAACCCTTGAAAATGGTTCAATTAATCTGCAAAGGTTCTGCTCCATGAGAGTATCATACAGGGATGACAGGTGCCTGTGAACAATTGGATCTTCCTCTAACTGAGCCCTGAAATCTCGCAAGGCAATTTCAAATAACTTCAGAGATCGCTTAGAATGAGCGTCTGCAACGGCTTTCATGGCATCCAAATCTAGGCCAAGATATTGCAGGCCAGCTTTAGAAGATATAATTCCAGCCACATCATCAGCTTGACTCACCATGATCTTACACAGCAACATGTATTTCAGGCTAAATACAGCCTTGGGGTCATCAAGAGCATTGAAAGACTCAAAAGCTTCAAAGAAATAACTATATGCAGTTTTGTAATCCTTCTCCTCTGCGTGAAGAATCCCACTCTGCAGATCTATGGCACCTTGTTGAGCTGGAGGAACATAAATAGCATTTGCAGCTGTTCTTGCAGCTGTGAGGGCAGCTTTTGCCTTTGGAAGGTTTCTTAAGGAGAAGTGTAGCTTGCTTTCAAGCAAGTCTATGTCTACAAGTAGAAGCTTGTCATCTAGTCTTCTAACCTCTTTCACCAGGCCATTGAGGAGAGTTAAAGCTTCAGAATACTCCTTAGTTTCCATCAGAAGTGCTGCAAGTCTGGCTTCAACTCGCTGCCTCAGAAAGGTACGCTTTTCAGCACGAGTCCATTGCACCATTTCTTTGCAGAGTGCAATTTGTAGATCAGAAGTCCCTGGTATTTTTGCAACAGAATCAATTATGCCCCTCACAATCTTCGCAGTTTTTGCCTTAGGAATCAAGGAAAAGAAGGGTCTCAACTTAGTAAGAAGGCTGCGTAGATCGTCTGCCCTATTCTCTTGCCTGAGATGCTCAGTGAGGTTTGTGATGGCCTGCTCTTTCATGCGCAGAGCATCTGGAGAAGAAGAAGGATCATCAAGTACCCGATAAAGAATTGAGATGGACTCAGATGGGTTTTTGGCCTCCACTGCCAGATCAAGGGACTCCGTTGTAGCTGGAAGAAAAGAAGACATAACTGCTGCTTAAACAAAGTTCTGCAAAAGAAGATATTTGATCAAATGGATAAAAGCCTGAATTTACCGACCTTTCCATTAAATTATTAAATACCAATTGTTGAATGAAAATCATTATCTCACGAATTTGACTGTTCAACCAGTCCCCGAAAAGTAATAAGTTTTTACCAGTTAATAGCAAATTATACAGAATTTGCAAAAAAGACAGGGTGTAATGTAAGGCTAGACAAAGGAGGTCATATGTCATTTGATGATCTTAGATGAAAAACATCTCATTAATGACTAGCATTCCAATGTAAATCTAATGCTATTTCAAGGTCCAAATTAGGATACCTATTTTTAACTAGCACTAAAAAGTGGAAGCATTTGTGAGTACACTTGCCTCACAAGATGAAGCAAAGATAAAAGAAAGATTTTTAAAAAAAACATGATTTACATCTTAAATGTTTTATTGATTAAAAAGGCAAGACAGCAGAGAACAATCAATTCATTCCAACACAAACAATAGCTCATGCCATTTCCTATTGATTTAACCTGTATCAAAAGTGGAAACTCCCATGGTTTTCCTATATGTCAGGATGACAACTCATTATATCTACAGGTTGAGTTCATGTCAGGTTAAGACAACGGTAGAAAGATACAAGGCAGCTGTCATTTTGAACAAAGAGTAACCCAGTGCATGATGCTCCTGCTATTGTGCGTATAATGTGGGGACTAGAGAGGGTATGTCAAAAAAAAACAATTAATGCAAAATTACTAACTACACCTGTACAAAGTGAGTAAGAAGTATTAATAGCTTTCTTTGACAACATTGATAAAAAAAACATCTTAATTATGAATTCAAATAGCCCTCAGCCATGTAAAGGACAAAGAGCATAAATCGATCCAGTCACAAGTACTCATCTCTCCCTCACTTCAAATTCAAACTGACAAACCCAGTTTTCCTGTTCCATCAAAATCTCCAACCACCTCCCCCATATAAAACACATGCACATGCACAACATCAACAACAAATAAACATGGGAATAACAAATATACAGAAAAAAGAAACAAAGAAAAAGAGGGTTAATGGTCAATCATCAGCCACCAAATTCATTAAGCTAAACAAAAGAAATGGAAAGGTTATTGAACATTGTTACTATGGTTTTAAACCAAGAAAAAAGAAAAGTATCAAACGAACACTGATATAAATGTGGAGTAGAAATTCCACAGAAGGGGGCCTTTTCCATCATCTATGTGAATTATACCAGGCACAGTGAAGATTAAGTCACTTTTTCACACATACCAATAATTAATACAAAAGAAGCTTCTGGTCTACAATGAAAACGATAGATCAACCAAATCATTAAAATAAAAAGATAGGTTTTACTCAGATTTGGTTCTTCTCATCTGAGTGTCATGTGAAGAGAGAAAGAGAAACAAGATACTATACAAGCAGACCCACAATCCAGAACAGGACCCCACAAATTTCACCCTGCAGAGGTTTTTTTATGTCTCTCTCAATATGACCCAGCCCTGAGAAAGACTCAAATTTTGAGAGGATTCAAAATTCTCAAGTGAGAGGATTTAAATCCCCTTCTATTCACACTAAATGAGTAGGCAGTGAAGAAAACAGGTTGGTGTTGGCTCATCTCATGACCAAACAGGAACCCATGACCAAGACAAAATTATCTTCAACAGTGAATTTGAACAACTAGAATGTTAAGCTACAAAACCAAATGGATAAATAATTGAACAGTGTTTATATATTTGATGCATGGATATACAGTAGAAAACCTCACTCTTATAGACTAGAAAAGAAATTATACACTCTAAGCAAAGACAGACATGTCAATGTTTAAAAACCTATATCGTGTTCAAAAAGGCAACCCATGATCAGGGTATGATAGTTGAATGAAATCAAATATTTAATTAGGATCATTTAAAAAGAACACAGCATTAATGTGAGGCACTGCAAGTAGAACTCAACTCTATCAGGCAATACATAACATTTGTCGACCAGAGAGGACATCAGAAAATGGTAAACTTTAGGACAATAAGTAATTGCAAAAGTGATAAAGGAAGTTCCTTCTACTACATATACACCCATACCAACTTAACAGGTTAGGTTTTCATAAATCTAACAATACTTTTCCTTCTTTACATTGATCATGAAAAGAAACACAACACAAACCATATACACATCAACATCCTACCAACTCTATTCAAGACAGTGGTCTAAAATCAAATCTGGACAGCAACAAAACAAAACTTATGCCAGAACTACCAAGGGGCAGTATTTGAAAACCAAACCCAACATTATAAACGCAATAGCCAATGGACTACTGGTCAGGCCTTAACTTCTACTTTTATTTTTTATTTATTGCCAAGTAAAGAAAAATACCAGAGACATCCGTATAAGCAGTACAAACACACACTTTGGTGATTTAAATGTATCCCACCGCAACAACTCAGTAATCATGTAAAACCAACGTGTTAAGCAACAGTTACACTTATGGCAGAGCTCACTAGCAATCAAACAAGTTTAGTCAAACCAGGCAGGAGGGGACTTGGCTCACTAAGAAATCAAACTCATTTTAATTTCTTGGCTCAACCTAAGTCCACACTAAAGCTCACAGGCTAATTGAGCTTAATGAGTCAATATATGACTAATTGAGCATTTTAGGTTCAATGAATTAGCCAATTAGGCTTGAATTTTAGATTCATGTGCTCAGAGGTTTGATCTTGAAGTGGATCTCAGTACCTCAAATGGGTTCACAAAAACAAATAAATAAAAACATCACATATTTATTCAAGATTGAACATTCAATTAAACGCATTCATCACCCAATAAAACACATAACTCAACGAATTACACTCTTTCACGTCAACATTCATTCCACTACTCAAAGACAACAAAGCCAGATTGGCATTGCGTAGATGGAATTCAGATTTCCTAGACAACTCTAAAGCTTTCACTTCTGAGTCGCGGTCACACATTTATTCGAGACGATGTGGAAACACAGGATTCGAAAGGAAAACTATAAACATTTTCAGTATGACACAATCTAAATTTTGAGCACCCGAATTGTCAAATGGATCGAATGTGATGAAAAATTTCGATTATCACGAGCGGAAACAAAAGGGGAATGGAAAAAACAAAAACCCTAAGGGAGGAAATAAATACGGTGTGACAGAAACATACTCGGGATCGAAGGAGAACGAGTCGCTGCCGATGATCCGGGTTAGCAATAATCGCAGGGTTCGGATGCGGACAGTGGGGAGCAGAGAATATTGGGATTACTTGTTACTCAATATTCATTTGGCTCGGAAAAGTGTCAATTCATTTATTTATACAATTAAAATTTTTAAAAATAAGGTTTTTTTTTATAAATATAAGATTTAGCTATAGGTGAATGCATTTTAAAAATAATGTATAATAATAATTATTATAGAGCTGATAAGTTTTAGATTTTTTATATCGTTTAATTGTATTTTAATTGTCAAAAATTAAAAATTAAGATAAATAAATTTTTTGTTAAATTTTAAAAAATATTTTAATATTTTAAATTAAAAAAACATTTTTAGTATCTAAAGCTGACAAAATAGTCAAGTCAAAAGTAATGACATGGTGTTGTAACCATTTAACATGTGTCTATTTCTAAGCATCATATTATTATTTTTATTATTTTTGTCAAACTTAAGATTTAAAACGTTTTTTTTTTATTTGAAGAATTAAAATAATTT